>JAHBCN010004050.1:0-68033 GCA_019359885.1 Listronotus oregonensis
TTGCATTTATATTCTTCCATTTGTTAGTTGGCAAAAGGGTAAAAGATTTGTTTGCATCTACTAATAATATTCATTTAGTTTGGTAGCTTTATAGTAATTACTATTTTACAGAAAAAAACATGCAGGAAAATTTTAATTTTTGGGTGCTTCAAACAAGAGTTTTTTTATTTTGGTGAAAGAGGCGAGTCTCTAAAATTAAATAGCAATAATTTATGCACAGGTTGAAAAATACATTTTCTTCTCTACAACTAAAAGCCTCTCCTATAATGAATTAAACAGATTGGTACGCGGAAATACTTATTTTCGGATTATCTGTGTTTGCCCTTATTTCATTTTCAGATTTCCACGAAAGTGGGTCATTGAAACAGCGTCATCCACGAGTTTTCCGACATGCCGATCTGGTGTTGCGTAAGTTATGTTTAACCTTTGTTTTGTTATATTTCTATTTGCTATATTTATTTAAAAAGGTGAAAGAATTTGAAAAAAAAAACTAGTTTTTTTTCAAATTCTCAAACTACTTTAGAAAAGTCTTAAAAAGAAACACTTCCTTGCTAAAATAAACAAAATAGAACAAGTAAAGAAATAATTTGTAAGCATCGACATGCTTAGATTTTATACAGGGTGTGCAAAATTTATATAGTCTGAGGTTTTTTTAATATTATTTTACAAATTAACCAATTTCTTTAAAAATTCATATAAAGTGTATGATATCAACACTGGATGATTCTGCGTAAAATTTTACATCAATAAGCTATTTACCATTTTTTTTCTATCCTTAATTACAACCGAGATACAAAGGTGCACTGAAATTGTCAAAATTTGAAAAACTCCCTGAATCAGGTTAGCCGCGATATTTTTTTACTGTTGCAGTTGTTTCGAAAATCGAACTAGGGAACGTGCAATAATATTTGCTCTTGTAGTTTTCCTAATACCCTGAAAATCCATCGAAAAGGCGCCACCCTGTACATATAGAAACCCAAAATACCCAGGACAATACAACAATTTTTCGTTAAATAATTTCAATAAAATAAAAGACGGCGATAAGATCTCTGGTGAACAGAATAGTGATAATTTGTAATTTGTTTTGTTGTTTATTTACATAAAAGAAACCGTTTTAAAAAAATAATGTCAAAATTATCGAAAAAGTAACATGTAGGTATATGAAAAAACTGCAAATCTTTTTATTCTTTTTGTAAGAACATTTATTTTTGGATAATCCGCATCAAGACCCAATTTTCTGTTAAGGTGTTCGAAAGTAGGTCATCACCGAGTTTTCCTAAAATGCGACATGAAAATGTTACTTTAAGTTTTCAATAAAGTGGTTTTAATATTACTTGTTGATCCTAATAAAATTACCGATAAATCAACTTGTACTCGTCTTGTTGAAAGTAATGACAATATAAAAGTTTAAGAAAAATTAGTTTCGGAGTTACAACAAATAAATGGCTAGTGCAATTTTAACGTCATTTTTAAAAATAAATAAAAAACTTACCAAAATAAACAAAAATCTTTATATTTTATTTAATTGTTTTTAAAAAAAATTAAAACATACTTATTTCGATAACAATACCGATTAACATCACACAAGATTTTCCATTTACATTCCTAGAAAAAATAAATTATAAACATTAAAAATCATTTTAATTGAATGAAATTGTAAAAAATATTAGAATATTAATTTTTTAAATATTTTTTTATTCGTGTAATAAAAATCAAACATTTTTTAGTAAATCCATAAAATATCAAAAAAGAAAAGTACGTTTTTTTATTGTGAAAAAGATAGTCGCGTAATAATGTGTGTTAAAAAATTATTTAAACAATTTTCGTCATGTTGGTAAGCAAAAATAGTGCCATCTTCATATCTCCACCAAAGCAAAGATTTATAATGATATTTTTTATAAAATAAGATTCAAATTTCTTAACAATATAAACCTAATCATAGTGATAACGCTGAACCCATGGCCATGCCAGAAGTTGTAAAATTCAGTGTTCAATAAAAAATAAGTTGTTTTTACACAAAACGTTAATAACTCAAGAATAAGTTTATGTTTAGTTTGGTTGTTTTACCAAGATGGACCTAATTTTTAAATTTATTTTCAACAATATTTAATGTTTTATTGACAGAAACGTTTGTAAATTAACTAAGAGCATTAAAACTTACCAGGGTGTTATTTGGATCTACGTAAATATGTGATAATTTTTTTGAAAAATGTTAAAAATTGTTTTGCCGAAGTAATTTTAGAAAAACTAACTCACCCGTACCGTGCGATCCATAAGTAGACTCCTAGGTTTTGGCCTTTTTTGATTTTAGAATGTTTAAACCAAAAATTCATTAAATGGGATAGCTCAAAGTTTTTTATGACCTAAAATTTTTTGCATTGTCCCAACTACTAAGGAGTAATCGCAAAGTCGTCAATTTTTTAAATAGGATGACTAGTTTCCGTCTATATTTTTTCATACTTTGAAAATTTCTCTAATAGGCTCAATACAAATTAAGGCAGTTGAACGATTAGTTTTCAAGATATTTCTTCTCAAAAGTTTGGAAAAAAATTAGTGGCACCTTGTATATAAATATAAAATGAGTTGCCTGTCAATTTGTCTTTATTTTTTTATTCAGACGAGGAAAAACGCGATATTGTCTTATGCTATGTCAGAAACAATCAACAGGTCTTACGCGAAGAAGATATCGGCAGCTTTATCCTAGCAGACTTGTGCCATCAAAATCCACAATAAATAAAATATTAAGTAACCTTGAAATAAATGCCGTTAAAAGATTGACGAGATGGCAGAATGTCCCTGTATTTTTCACCTGCGTATACCATGTGAAAAAAATATTTTGTTCGAAATTTTTGAGACGGAATATCTTGAAATCTAATAATTGCTCAACTGCCCTAATTTTTATTGAGCCTGTTAGAGAAATATTTAAACTAAAAAAAATTAAGACGGAAACTAGTCATCAATTCGTCAATTGTATTAAATTGACGACTTTGAGATTATTTGTTAGTAGTTGACATTAATAATTATTGGTTTAAAAATTCTAAAACCAAAAAAAGGGCCAAAACCTGGGGGTCCACTTATAATGGATGTACACTGTACTCTTTTTTATTAACATTAAATATACCAGCCAAAACAAATAAATGTAATTTATGACATTACGACAAAAAATTCTAAAAAAGGCAACCTCAGCATCTCCATAATTTTTATCCAAATTTGAAAAATTTTAATTTTAGTTATTATTTAATTTTCTGTAAACTTTTTATATATTACTTTTATCTTGAGAACGATGACAAATTTTCCACCGAAACGTGGATAAGTATTAAGTTTTTTTTTGTTTTTTTGGATTTTTTTTCTGTTTTAGGCGATCTGCAACTGAGGGGTCAATAGGGCTGAGTACACTCGGTAGCTATACCCCGGCACCAAGACCGCCGTGGTTCTATTGTATAAGGATTCCGTTGGCGTATTTTTAACAAGTACTTTTTATTAAATAAATCCGCTACAACAATATAAAACATATCTAACATTAAAATTGTTTTTAAAATTATTTTTCTAGATTTTACGGAAAAAAGTTAACAAGATGTTTATTTACATTTTCTTTAAAATGTGTCCTTACTGGATGACCTTGTACCTTTTAAATTATTATTTAGAGCTTTAAGTTCCGGTTAGCCCATAGAAATATATGGTTATTAATAAAACAACTACATGCAGTCGTAAAATTTAATTTATAATATCAATTTGTCTTATTATGACATACAATACATTTTTTTATAGTTTATTTTGATTTCTGGGAATATCAAATTTAAAAAAATATTTTGCTTTTTTCCAGAATAAAGATATTTATGTATTATTTTTTAAAAAATTATACTTTTTTATAGGTTATTATGGAGAGCTAGTCTGCTCTTGCAATAATAGTAACAAAAAAATGTCTTTTCATGTTTTTTGTTACTATTATTGCGAAAGCAGACTAGCTCTCCATAATAATCTATAAAAAAATATAATTAAAAAAATATATATAAATATCTTTATTCTGGAGAAAAGCCAAATAGTTTTTTTTAATACAATACATTATTAAAAATGTCTAATATAGTATCCAAAAAAAGTTGTCAATGAAACGAAATGTTTCTTTTGCAAGCTGACTTTACAGATACATTTCATAATAACAATAATTATTATTTTTATGATTTAAAACATAATAATAGGGAATAAAAGAGGTACATCATATTTTAAAAATGCGGTATTTCAGGTCTTTAAAAATATCTCAAGAATCGAAAAACTAGACAATGGAAAAAACATACTTTATTCAAGACAGAGTAACGTTACTTAAACCAACATATTTATGTTTTTCTTTCTACCCTTTTTAGTACATTCGGAAAAGAACATAACCTGTTACTTTTACATCATTATGGTCCGGACCGCCGACAAGCAACAAGAGATCGTGAATTTTATAGATTGTCATGACCCATTTCGCAGTTGTGCGACGCCAAGCGTCCTACTTCGGCGGGGCGTCGTGAAATGGGCGTTGACAATATCCAATAGGGCAAAAGTAAAAAGAAATTTTACTGCATAAGTACACTCAAATAAATGTATTACAAAAAAACAATCTTTAAATATTTTTGTCTCAATAAAGTCTAGTCTAGTCTAAGATCTGAATCGGAGACGACCTTCCCCGTCTGCCAACCGAATAAAAATGTTTTATTAAATAAAATATTTAAATAATTATAATGAATATTAATTAAAAAAATATGCACAAGGCTATGATTAGTTTGGAAAACAAAAGTAATTTTTTTCATACTCCTTGTATAACGTCAATTTTTATTACTTCGTACGCCACGTTAGAGTACTAGAGATACCACTATTTTTTTCTTGGATTTCATAAAATTTTTAAAATTATTAAAATGTTTATTTATGAAATTAAAAAAATATAATTTAAGGCTATTGACTATGTCAAAAAAAGGGGGTAAAAAAAGTGCAATGTTAAAGAAGCTTTATTGTTTCATACGTTTAATTGATCCTAAGATATATTTTTTAAACAAGCATATATTTAAAAAACATAGCAATAAAACAAAAACGTACTTTTTTTATTTTTCAAATCTGGACCCATAACTTTTTTTCACCAAAATTTAGGTATGGATATTGCTTTGTAGAAAAAAGAAGTTGTTATTATTTTATTTAAAACAGTTTAAAAAAAAATAGGATTTTTAATAACCAAGATATAATTTTTTAAAGTTGGCTACCCTCATGGTTTTTTCTAATTTTTAATGTTTTTTTTTCAGACTTTGTCCTATAACTTTTTCTTTGCGGATTTTGCTACAGCCTATATGTCGTAAAAGTAAAAGCCCACTTTGCGACCTTTAAAAATGAGTAAAATAGTAGAATAAATAATAACCGAGATATGACATGTCAAATATTCTGTAGTGTTGTGGTTAGTTTTGGTTTATAATAAAACACTGTTTTTACAACATACGTTGTTTTCTCGAAGAGTCACGGAACTCTAGGGAGAGAAAAACATATTTTTGCCATAAAGATGGTCATTATCAGCCTTAATACAACATTACTTATAAAACATATGTATAAAAGACCAACTATTACAAGAAAAGTTGACAAACTACAAAAAAGTCAATTTTCTAAACTGTTTTACTTTCTTTAATTTTTACGTTAAAATAAAATTAAAATTGACCAATTTTTCCTGTAATATTGGCCTTTTGTACATCCTTCCTATAAATCATGTTGTATTTAGGCTGATGATGACCATCTCTATGGCAGAAACATGATCCTCTCTCCCCAGAGGTATTTGGTTTAAAACAGTGTTTTATGTTATTTTGAACGACACCCCAGAATATGGACTGGGTTCTTTACTTTAAAAGGTCATATCTCGATTACTATTAATTTTACATACTTCAATCAGACACTGTTTTAAAGTTCGTAAAAGGTTTTTTCTTCCCATATTGTCCACCATATTTATGGTTCACTTAAACGTACGAAACAATAAAACTCCTTAACCATTGTAGTTCCTTTCTATAGTACAAAGTTAATAGCCTATTAAGTGGTATATTAGTACTGTCATGTAGAATAAAACAATAAGAATTGAGATTATCAATTTTTTTTATATTTTTTAATCAATCACGGCGTTGATCATAATTTTTTAGGCAACCTATTGGTGATACTTTTACTTGCATATTATATAGTTAGTATTTAGTAGATGGGTGAAGGTACCCCCTAACTCGGATCCCGGACTATTTGTTTTAAGAGCTTCGACAAATCCAAAAAATGTGTGCATCTTAAATATTTTTTAAAACTCCCAAAAAGGTATATTTAATATAGCAAATAAGATACAATCTAAAGTGTCCTATAAAAATTATAGTATTCTCTAGTGTAGTTTATCCGATGTTGATTATGTAGTTAGTCCGATTTTAATAGCAAGAGTGCATGAGCAAATTTTAAAGCTACTTGAAAGTTTTATTAAGGTCGTTATATGGAATAAGGAAAAATTAAAATGACATTTTGTTTTATTGTAGTAAAATAACGTCATTTATATGTATTACCTGATCACATATTTAAATTATCTCTTATGGTTTCAAAAACCTTTACACATTATCTATTAATGATTTATCTAAAAGTACACTGATTTTCTATAATTTTACTTAATTTTCCTTATAACTGACTTGTGATACAAACATGCTTTAATACAAACATTACTTCTAAAACTTAAGTATATAGATATATAAAATGATATTTATATTGTCACTACAAAATTTGTTTATTACATAGAGCCTATAGACTATAGCTAGAATCTGCATAGAATGACAGACACAACGTTTCATATAATTTTTAAAAATCTACTCTATTTTCTTTGAATGCAACAAGCTTAAATTGTTTATTAAATCAATGGTCCAGATCACAGACAGGTAAAGCAAAATTTATCCTTGTACATTAAAAAATTTCACAACTTTTGTTTCAAAGAAAAAAACTCAGGGAACATACTATTGGCTTTCTGGTAAGAAGGAATCTTTATAGAAAAGTTCATAGCAAGGATAAACATATAAGATACTCCGTAAGTGTATTTTTTTCTTCAATAAAATATAGAATAATCAGAACCTTTAATTTTTTTATTAAATTTTGTTTACATAGATAATTAAACAACATGTTCTACTTATAAGCGAACAACATATCGTTTTTAGTATTGGATTTTTATTTGTTAATTTACAACAAATTTAATATGCTTACTTTGCTAAGTAATTTTTTTCTATATTTATTCCTAAAAAAATCATTAAAATAATTTTTAAACAGATCTCGTCGACTGATTTCCGGTCTCATGGATTTAATAAATAATTGTGCGGGTAAAATTATAGAAACCTATTACTGAACATAGTTTAATAATGTAATTTTAAAGCTTTCAATTTAAAATATCTAAATTGACCAAGATTAAGGTTTTCCTGACACATGACGGTATAAAAAACTAGCTTTTTAAAATATATTTTATTCCATCAAAAGCTAAAGATTAAAAGTATCAACTAACGAGCCAGACACCTACACTTTTTAAAACACATTAAATAATTTTTGCAGTAATTTAATTTTAATAAATTTTTGAATTAAATTATTGACCCTCACTTTTTGAAGCTCAATACGCTCCTGCTATTTACAAAAAAATTATTAAAGTTAGGCAAGCGACCATTATTAAAATACAATATTGTGACTTTTGTAGAGTTACACAGCATGATTTTATTTAAAATCGTAAATTTTGGCCGCAAATATTCCACTCACCCCACCGTGCGTCGGTGGAAATCCAGGGTAGCAGGTGGCTCCTGTGGCGCTTGCGTCGCCCTACAGGTACAGGCCCCGGCCGTCTCAACAGGTAGTGCGAGGTCCGGCGTCGCCCCGGCTGCTCACAGAAGACTTTTCGGCAATTTTCACTACGCTCGACGTAAAATTTTAACTAACTTTAAAGTAAAAAAAAATACGCGTGCCGATAAAGGTAGACATTTCACATAATTATTATTGAAAAATAATTTTGTTGTCAATTTTCGCGGTTAAATTTAGACTTTGGGGGAGATGAGGCAAAAACAATTTAGTGTTTTAGAAACGTGTCTTTTTAATGGGTAAGTAATTAGTATAAGTAAGTGAAAACAATTAAAAATATTGCTCAATAATCTTTTAAATTACTAAGCTTTTAAACGGATTTGTTAATAGTATAGAAAATAATTTTTTAAAGTTTTTGTCTTGTACTGATACTTGGGTAAAGGTTTTTTAATCTTAGTAGTTTCTTTAGTGGGGTTTATGTAAAATGCACTATCGTCATAAAGAATTTGAATAATAAATCAATCATAAAATACAATTGATTATACATATCTTAAAAAAACTTTTTTTTAAACACACAATTTTATTATTTTTTAATGCATGTTTAACAAAAAAAAACAATGTTTGTTATTATATTAAAAAAAAATTATAATTGTAATAGAATATTTTTTATATTACTTCGAAAAATATTTTAATCTATAAACGGTGCGCCCATATTTTTTAATAAAATGAAATATGTACGTATATTATATTAAAAAAATTAAATATTGCTGTCATTACACTTAACAGCAATAAACATTAATTTATTTGGCATAAATTAAACCTACAGAAACACGGTAAAAATTAATGAGGTATTCTGGTCATGGTGATAATAATGTTTTTTTACTATTTTGCTTTTTATTTTTGAAAAGGTAAATAAAAGAACACAAACAATAAAAAAATTATTAATTAAGGTATAAAAAAGTTTATATACTCATATTATTAATTATACGAGAAAAAGATTTTTTTTAAAGACGAGAACTTGATATATATATAATATTATATATATATATATATATATATATATATATATATATATATATATATATATATATATATATATATATATATATATATATATATATATATATATATATATATATATATATATATATAATATTAATATATTATATAATATATATATATATATATATATTATTATATTTTATATATATATATATATATAATATATATATATATTATATATAAATAATATATAATATGGGATAATATATATATATAAATATATTTATACAGGTTTCAGAAATTAAAAAACTTAAAATTGATAAGAGTAAAGTGCATTTATGCAGAAGATATGAAATATATAATAGTGAAAATTTTAAAATTAAGGGTAATCTGCGTAACTACCTAATTTCAAAATGAATCAAATAGATAATTACCTTAGCATATAAAATAAAATCTGTTTTTTATTTTTTTAACCAAGTAAACTTTTGTTTAAAGAATCGTGAGACTTGACCAGTTGAGACTCGTTGCACTACGAGTTCAAACAATTTTGCTAAACTTTATATACAAATAACTAATTTAAATACTTGCCTCCTCACTTTTGACTGTCTAACTTGCAATATTAAACTAATCCAAGTTTGATTTAAACATGGTGCTAACTTATTAATAACCTTTAACCAAAATGTACTAGCATTACAAATGTTAAATAAAAAAGACCTAGGTATATCTATTTCTTTAGCTTAGATGATTATTTATTATACCTGTCTATAAAGACAAAATTTTTAAAAATGTAAATTCGTAAATTTCTTAAAATTAACGATTTATGAAGCCACATTTTATATTTTTTCATAATTAATCTGTCATTGACGTACTGATGTTAATTTGGACATGTACTTTTTACATTTTGTTATCATTTATCATACAGTAGCCTACCTTTATATCATGGTTTAAAACGAATAGCGGATCTATAGTAATCCAATATGTGTATGTTGCAAGCTCTATCAGAGACTTGGTAAGAAGAAAGTTATATAAACATTTATTTGTACTTATAATTAATTCTTTTATCATACTAACCAAACGAAATCCAAACGTTTTTTTCATCGCCGATTTCAAAACCGATTAAAAACGGCTTTATGGATGTATCTTGTTGTGTTTTAATATCTCCTGAATATGGACTTTAACAAATTGAGATTTTGAGCTCTTTTTCTTAATGATAATGTCGGGGTTCCTCATGAATGTAATACCAACAAAGTCTTGCATCATTTTCATCGTATTCTTTTTTTCTTTGGTACGCAACTGAGCCAGTGCAAAACTTCAAAATTATTTTACGGCAACTATTCTCAGAAACAATTTAATTTTCATTAAATTCTGAATAACCAATATTTCTTTTCCTTTCCCATAGCATTCCCAAAAATTTTTTCTGTAAAGGATTTTAAGTAAATACTATGGTTAATTATAAAAGCGAAGTGTCAAAAGTTGTCACTATCAACCCCTAGTACAAAAATTTGAATTAGTTATTTATAATAAATCTTAATCACAAATAAATAAAAGTAGGCCAATTTTTTTGAAAATTGGTTTGAGACTGCCCTTTTTAATTTTAACAACTTTTCCTAGGGTGACTTTTTTCCATATCTTTTTTTTCAAATAAATTTCAATTTTACTCTTGTATCATTTTAAGTTTTTTAATTTTCTAAAAACCCCTATAAAATATGTTAAATGTTTCTATCCCAATCTTATTTTTAAAAAGAAAATTTTTTATCAAGATAGCTTTTTCGATAAAATCAAAAATAAAAAAGCCCTTCAACATTATCCGTGGACTATTATGTATATATATATATATATATATATATATATATATATATATATATATATATAAATATATATATATATATATATATATATATATATATATATATATATATATATATAACAATATATATATATATATATATATTTTATATATATATATATATATATATATATATATATTTATATATTTTATATATATATTTTATATATATATAACACAATATTATTGACATCATTCATTTAAAAAATTGAAAATTCTTTTTTAAGTCCGTTTCGGGCATGTGTTATAGAACCTAGAAGGATCATTTAGTCAACATATATAAATACATTTTGGTGACCCGTAAAAATTCTAGTAAAATCATGCATTAATCATGCAGTAACCACTTACCTAATTTCAAAATAGAATCAAATAATAATTACCTCCTATAGCTTATATAATAAGAAAATAAAATCTGATTCTTTTAATGTTTTTTTAACCAAAAGTAAACTTTTGCTTGAAAGAACACGTGCAGACCTTGACCAGTTGCAGAACTCGTGTTGCAACTTCACCAGTAGTTTCAAAACAACTTTTGCTAAACTTTTATATACAAATAACTAATTTAAATACTTTCCTCCCTCCTTTTGACTGTCAAATAAACATCTGCAATAAATTAAAATAATCCTAAAGTTTGATTTAAAATTAGTGCTTCACTTATTAATAATTTTTAAACAGAAATGTACTAGCATTACAAATATTAAATAATAAAAGACCTAGGTATATTCTATTTCTTTAGCTTTTAGATGATTATTTAATATAACTACGTCTTATAAAGACAAAAATTTAAAAACTGATAATTCTGAAATTTTCTTAAAATTAACGATTTTATGAAGCACATTTTAATATTTTTTTCATAATTAATCTGTCATTGACGTACTGATGTTAATTTGGCACATGTACTTTTTTTACATTTTTGTTATCATTTATCAATAACAGTAGCCTAATCTTTTTAAATAATCATAGGTTTAAAAACAGAATGCGGCAATCTATAGTAATCTCAAATTGGTGATTTATGTGTGCAGATCTTGAACTCTATCAGAGACTGGTTAAAGATAGAAAGTTATAAATAATTTTGTTAGTAACATTACTTAATTAATTGTTTTTTTATCTGTAATACTCTTAGGGTTTTTAACTAGTTTGGCGCATATCGTATATTTAATTTTAAGTTAATAATTAAAAACTAAAAGGTGGCCGCGGGATGACATTTAAGTATGTGTAGTACTTGTCGGTTTTATTCTTTTTTTATTGTACATGATGATCTATAGTTTAATTTATTAGCTAGTAGGATCTGTAAATTAAAATTTAGTTTTTTTAAATTATTTTTAATCTTGTTTATACATATTTAATCAATAAAATACAAATTTTGTATTAATAATTTTATTTAAACCAGAAATTACCAAAACAAATTGTAATCATTTACATTCAACGAGACATTACTTTCATCTTTCTTTATGCAAGTCCGTCATTATTATAATTTTTTAACTACAATCCTTATAAACACACAGTCATATCAATAATCTAGCAACAATGACGTAGTACATAGAAAAGAATTTATACTTTATTACTTCACTAAGACACTCACCAACTTTAAAATTAATGTTATCATTTGTTAAACAAAGGTACCTTGTAAGTTCGGTCTAATCCAGGCCATTAGTTATTCACGGCCTCAGCCGTGAGAATGGTTAATTGTTTGAATTACTGAATTTACCGAACTGCAAACTTCATTCGAGTTTCAGGGTTATATCGGTCGTGATAATGTGCTAAATATGTTATTTTAGAGTTGTGCGGGAATAATCTTACCCTGCCTGTTGTGTTAGGTCTCAGGGAAATAGACAAACTGTATTTATATCTAAAAGTTTGGCGGTTCCTCTTAAACTAGGACGATTACTTTAAACCACAAAAGCCAAATTTAAATCTGAATAATCCAAGTTATTTAAAAGTCATCTGGTTTTGACAAGTGGATTTGAATACAAGATAATTTTCCCAACAAAATTTGTCGATTTGTTATTATCAACGCAAATTTAAGTTATTGTGGCAATTGCAGGAAACTTAGGTTTCTGGTAAATTTTATTCAAGCTAGCCCTTTAAGTTATTTAATTACTTAAGCGTAGAATGGTTCATTGTTGAAATTTCGAACTACCAACTTTAGTCGAGTGCCACAACATAATGCGCTACATATGTTTACCCAGGCAAACTGTCTTTAATTACTGCTCTGCACGTACCAGTAAAACAAAACCACAGGTTAAAGTAGACACGAAATATTTTAGATTCTTAATAACTAGTAAAATCAACAGGGTGCTTTACTTTTATATATCGAAGATAAAAGTTTCTGTACAAATAATTTACCACGAATAGTCTACCTTATTTTAAATGAAAAAAAATTGGAGTAATATGACCAAGAGGTTAAAAATTTTACTTGTTAAACGTTGATTATCCATATTAGAAGGCAAACCAAACAAAATATACTTTTTAATAAAATACTTTATAAAAAAAATAGTGATAAAATAATTATTTAATGAGACAGCTTACTTATAAGGATATGTCTCTTATTTTTTCAATATTGTGTGTCACCTTACATAAAATTGTGTAAAACATAAATAGGCGTGTATCATATGTTATTTGGGAAGTTATCTCATTTACAAAATGTATGCTATTTTAATTATTAATAACCCATAAATTGTATTTTATTTTTACAAATAATCATTAGACAAGCCTTCGTTATACCTAAAAAACTTTGTTTTTAGGAGACGTATATGCACCAATATCACTTGAGGTGGAAAATAACTTACTCAGCCTCGCCCTACTTTCCAAGTTTATATTAATTTAATCGAGTTTAGAACTTTGTACTTTGTCAAGATATGTTACTACTCTATTACTAAATTGTTAAAAGGTAAAAAGTAAAACACAAAAGCTAAATTATTTTAAGGGTAAAAATATGACACTAAAAGTTACCTAATAATAACATAAAATTTAAGGAATCTTGCCAAGTAAATTTGATAATATTTTAAAATGGGTTAATTAAAAAAATAGCGTTAAAAACTCTAATATATTAAATTATGTACGGGTATTTAACTTTGCTATTATTTTTATTTAATTTCTAGGTAAAAATACAGAGTGATATGTATAATGCACTCAAAAATTCCAATTGACCTTTACTATACTACTTAAAGCTCACTTATAAGAAAAAAAAATATTATTTTCTTCTCTCAGAATGGAGTAATTGGAAAGGCTTAATTTTTTTTTGCAAATTAAGGCACCCTTATTCTAATATATGCCTTAACCTTCCTATTTTAAGACTATCGCCCAATTTTTACGAAACATTAACCTGTTTATAGCAAGTTCGACACTTTTAATATATAACTCATGTTTTTATACGTCTTACACAAAAACTTACTTCAATTTTTAAGGCTCAAATTTTAAGCCAAACTTACTGGTGATAACCTCAGTTTGCTATTTTGCATCGCTTACGTGCTATAGCGTGTTTTTCAATTTTTTGCGTTTTCTTTAATTATTTATACATTTTTTGTTTATAGAAATTTTTTATTTATATAAACATATACAGCAACTTTTCTTGCAAACTGCAGATATGTTTTTCGTTTTTTTTACGAGGACGCATTTTTGATTGATTTATTTTTTTTTCAAATTTTAACACCTTGCTTATTTTTACAATTTAAAAATGGTCAAAAAATTACCCTTTTAAAATGTATTACGCTTTGCATTTCTTTTAAGCCATTTCGGAAATAAATTGCATATTAGGTTATTTATTATTGTTATTGGGTAGACAATAGACCATGAATAAAGTAGACATGTTTTGCTTTGAACAATATTAATTTAACTTTTGTATTTTATTAACTGTATTAACTGCAATAGCGCAAAACAACCAACACAAATATAAATTAAATATCATTTTGATAGAGTTTGACATGTTAGCAACAGCAACATTGAGGAGCGGATTATCATTTGTGTTTGCCATTCTAACAAGCCAGAAGCTTGCGTTTGCTTTTCATGGTTACATAATATTTACCCGCGCTATAATAGTGGTTTTTTCTTATATGAAAGATTAAAGTGTTATTAAAAGCTGATCAAAAAGTTCTTAGGGTTACACATCATCAGCATAAATTAGTTTACTTTTAAAGTAGGTTTATTCACACCTAAATTGATGTTATAAAATGTATGTTTATGTTGGTCGTTTTGCGCTGTCTCAGTTTATGCAGTCAATAAAATACAAAAGGTAAATTAATATTGTTTAAGGTAAAACACATTTACTTTTTTTATAGCCTGCTTTCTACACAGGAACAATAATAAATAACATAACATACAATTTGCCTCAAAAACTGCTTAAAAGAAATATAAAGTTTGATACGATTTTAAAAATATAATTTTTGGATCATTACAAAACTTTAAAAATATTCAGAGTGTCCCAAAAAAAAAATCAAAAATATGTCATCTCAGAAAAGATCAAAATGCATATCTGCATATAAAGTTGCTGTGTTAAATGTTTTTATAGAAATCAATAATCCTTATTAACAAAAAAGTTATAAAAGATCAAAGAAAACGCAAGAAATTAAAAAACATGCTGTAGCGAGTAAACCACGGAAGATAGAGAATTGCGGTTTGGCTTTAAATTTAAGCCGCGTAAACAAAGGTCAATTTTTATGTAAAACCTACAGAAAAATGAGTTTTCTATCAAAAGCCTTAAATTTGTAACAACCTGTACCTTAAAATCATTAAGTATAAATCAGCTTGTATAGGTGGAGAATATAAGTAAAGATATAATTACCACATTAAATTGCTTTTTAAAAATTTGGCAAGGTAGTGTACTATTTAATTGTTAACAAACTTAGGCGGTTTGATCATGCAAGGGCTTCTCCTAAAATAAAGCAGTTGGATCTATGAGATGTGGGACTGTTAGCTTATCTATGTTAGAATAAAATAGAAAAAAAACTTTATGATTTGAAGAATACAGAATTATTATTAATACAGCGGTCAAGTGCACTTTATTTTTTTTAATAAACGATTAAAAAGTTAAAAAAATAAAGACACAATTTAAACTAAAATAAACTAAGCCAAAACAAAGAACAATGTAAATAAAATTAGGTAAAGGACTTATAACAACAGATATAAACACAAAAAACATAGACAAAAATTTAAAAGAATAAATACAAATCCAAATAATTATTATTACGTTTTAACAATCTAAAATATAATTATTTAAAATAAGCACACAAAATACAGTTAAAAACCGAAAAAAAATCATCCTTCTCCCAGACTTAATCTAAACGCTTAAAACAGGATTAAAAATTTAAAACAAGTCAGTAGTGGGTTTCATAAAAAATCCTTTACTAAATAATATGCTTCTAAAACCAAAAAAGCTTTTATCTCCTTGCGAAAATTTTTGTCACCATTAAGTCCTCTAATACGCAAAGGAAGATGATTAAATATTTACTTATTCTTGTACAAAATAGAATATCTAACTTAAGTAGTTAAACGTATGAGCAATTCAATATTAAATGTTTGTTGAGTATTATAAATAAAAACCAAATTTATTTCGCCCTTGCATTTTTTAAAAACCAGATAACAGGTCGCCAGTTAAAATAAACATGGGCTAAAAACAGCGGTTTACTTGAATCTCTGATTTTTGAGTATACTTAATGGACGTTTGTTGTAAAAAATACGTATATTAAAAAAAATATTAAGAACAGCTTCTCCAAAAGCATATGCTATATCTAAAATGAGATTCGATGAGTCAGAAATATGCATTTTTTGTTTCTGCTATGTCAAAGTCGTTAGATATAACTTATATTGCATAACAGTGGAATGTTAGTTTTTTACTCAGATGCAATAAATAGGACTCAAACTTTAATTTTTTATTTAATATACACCTAAAAACTTATTTTCACACCCTCTAGCCAATGTTTGATCCCTTAAACTAACCTTACTAAGTGAACATTTAAACGTAATAAGGTTTGTTTTAGAGACATTTAAGGATAGATAATTGTCGATAGTCATTCTTTAAGCTTGGCAAGATCACTGTTAATAACACAGGTTCACAAAAAAAAGTGTGCTGGGTGTCGGACTGGGATTTTCTGGCGTATTTTTTTCCGCTAAACAAGAATCTGAAGTTAAAATTAGAGGTTAAACAGCAAAAAATCGAGAAAATCCCAAAACACCGACACCACGGAATGTTTGGACTACGACTATGTAAACTATAAGAGATATAAAAAATTTCATAAAAAAAAACAAAACTTTTTAAATTGCCTATAAAAAAAGTTTCATAAACATTTTTGACAAGATAAATAATAAAGGAGATATAAACAAAAATGTAATTTTCACAAACAATTTCAATCCGAAAATAGAAGTTTTTTTTAATTTTAGTGAAATTATTTTTTTTTTTAATAATAAATCATTTATTTTATTTATTTAAATTCCAAATCACCCAAAAATTAAAAAAAAATCCAAAAATAAAAAAAAAATTTCAACTTTTTTCAGAGGTATACCTTAAAAAAATCCTGAAAATTCGGATTTTGTTTATAACTCAAAAAATATCGGATTTAGACAAAAAGGTTATATTACTTTAATCAAAAGTCTTTTAAAATTATTATTTGCTGTTTGACTCCCAATTTTTACTTCAGATTCATGTTCAGCGGACAAAAAAAACTCCAGTTCGACACCCAGCACACACCACTTTTTTTGTGGGCCTATGTAATAGTCTTCAGCTCGCTTTTATTTGTACCCACTCATACAGTATACTTACGTCATTCGCAAACAGAGTGATTTTCCTCCTGATATAAATTTTTGTTAGGTCATTAAAGTAAATTAATAATAAAGGTCCGAGGACAGAGGGCACCCCGCAATCTATTTCCAGAGTTCTGAAAGTCTCTTTGTTAAATTGGACCCTTTTAAAACGACCAGACAGATACGACCTAAACCAATCCAAGGCACTTTTTCTTATACCATATCTCTTTAGTTTTAACAGCAGTATACGGTAATTGACGCAGTCAAATGCCTTTGACAAGTCACTAAACACTGCTACAGCTACATCATCATTGTTAAGACCCATATAAAACCTTTTAAAAATTAAAAGATTGTATGGTTCGTACCCAACAATTTCAGCAAACCAAACTGTTCTGGGCAAAGTAGACTATGCTCACTGAGAAATAGTTGTTATCGTATTTTTACAAGTTTATTATTTTCTACAAAGTGGACAACAAGCCTATAGGTCTAATGTTGCAGGAATCACTAAAATCACCGCCTTTATATAAAAGGATTAAAATGTCTTCTTTAAACTAGGCGGAAAGATCCAGCCTCAAATAAATGATTTATACAGTAGTGTAAGCATAAACTTCTTGGGGCATCCCGGTAGGAGTTAAATCCATGGTTTTATAGTAATCCGTACGTGGGAGATCTCTGCCGCTGGATATCCTTTTTATAGCATTTTCCAAGAAAATCTTTTACTTAAAAATAATTTTCTTTAAATGATTTGAACTTATTAGATAAATAATAACATCGTTAATTAAATGTGTTTATTGTATCCCACATAAAAATTTTACCGATATAAAAGAAGGTTTAATGTCTATTCTAGTATACGTCCCACACTGACTAAAATATGTGGAGGTAATACGCACCCACGCCACGCGCATGCAGGTAATTTTCACCGTTAGCAAAAATATTATATCAATTTGTCAATGCACTAAAAATAAACTTTTTCCAGATTTTTTCTGAAACGTGTTTTACTTTAAATCAGGTAAAAAAATTGTGCTAAATACCCAAATGCTTAGGTGCCAATAACAAAAAAGCAAGAAGGTAGGACTGCTTTAAAGAAAAATATTACCCAAAAATAGTAGCGCCAATGAGGCATTTTAGTTGGAAGTCCTCAAGAACAGCTTCAATTTTCATATTTTTTTAAATAATCTTTTTTTTTATATTATTTAAAATCAGAAACCTCTTAGGAGGAGGGGGCGAACAAATATTTATATTTTTCAAACAAAATTTACGATATTTAAATGGATTTTTTTAAATCGCTGTAACTTTTTAAATATTAATTTTCGTCATTTTTTACACAGGACAAATTTTCAACAAAAATAGTTTTATAATAATTTCCCGTATTTTTTCTAGTTTCTTAGATATCGTAAACTTTATTTTAAGTAAGCAGAAATTTAACTCTATTTCCAGACTGTAATAATTGCTTATAAGATATTTTTTATATTATATTGACATATAATGAATATACATAACAAAATTAGAAATTTATGTTTTTATTTGGGATTTAAAAAACTGTGAGATACATATTCTATATAAGCTATTTAAGAAAAATAATAAAGTTTAAATAAATAAAATATCATAAAGAGTTATTTATCAGAATTTTTAAAATATTTTATAAAATATTTTAAAAATTTTGCTTTCTCACATATACAAAAAATAGAAAATTTAATTTTTATTTATATTTTGCGTATCGGAGATTTTATCTTCTTTAACTGGTGGGTTATCGCAGCCAACCAGTCACTTCCACTGCAAACAATGCAAGCCCTGTGAGCAATGAGGGCCACTTTTTCTGCTGCCACATGCTAAGCAGAAGCAAAATATGATGTTTAAGACGGTTTTAGGTGCTACTGGTTGCGTCATTTTTACCGGTTTTAAATAATTGTCGTTTTGCCCCATTCTTTAGGAGAGATTAGAGAATTAATTTTCCATTGCAGGACTCGTAAGTAGACTCTTTTGATATGTTGTTTGGGGCTCCTCTGTCGGATGTTGTGAATAAAGTTGTACACTTTTATTTTTTGAAGCTAATGCTATGAAACGTTTGTATCGGAGTTCATTCAGGTTTTTGGCAGTTTTAGCACCATACATTGTGAGTATACAACTAACTCCTTCATTAAAAGCACTTTATTACTTTAATTTTCCACCATAAAAGTTTCGGCTGCTGCACGTAATTTATAATCAATGATAAAAGTTTTAATACATTTGTTTTTACCTTTATTATAAAAGGCGGAGTTAGTATCACGTCCAGTGAATGGATGAATAAATAAAAGATGCTCTTTTTTGATATTTTCATATTTACTTAACATAGTTTTTGTTAACTAAACTTGTTGTAAGGCATTATTTTTGAGTGGTTCCAAAAAAAAAATTCTTTATCATTTGGTGCTAAGAGTTTACTTACAAGTCCAGCAATGCAAAATTAATTCTCTAATCCCTCTTGAAAAATGAGGTTGGCAAAAAGACGATTCTTTAAAACCAGTAAAAATGACGCAACCAGCAGCACCTAAAAACGTCCACCACAGAAAATGAAATCTCTGATACGCAAAATATAAATAAAAGTTAAATTTCTTAGTTTTTGGATATGTGAGTAAAGCAGAAAATTTTTAACATTTAATAAAATATGTTAAAAATTCTGATATTTATTAGAATTTTTACTCCTCATGGAATTTTATTTATTTAAATTTTATCATATTTTCTTAAATATCTAATATAAAATAATATGTTTCTCATAGTAAATTGTTTAAATCCTAAATAAATATATAAATTTCTAATTTTGTTATGTATATTCATTTTATATCACTATTACATAAACAATATCTTATAAGAAATTATTACATTCCGGAAGTTGAATTAAAATTTCTGCTCTAAGAAATGACAGTTCACAATATCTTAGAAATAGAAAAAATACGATAAATTAATATATAACTATTCTTGTAAAAAATTTAATTACCTACGAGAAAGATTCCATGTAAAAAATGACGGAAAATTAATATTTAAAAGTACCAGCGATTAAAAAAAATCCACATAATTATCCAAAAGGTTTCTGATATTTAATAATATAGAAAAACAGAATTATAAAGAAAAATATCAAAATCGGAGCTGTTCTTGAGGACTTCCAAATTTTGGCTGTTTTATGTATTCTTATGTATTCATTGACGCTACTAAAAGTTTATGCTGAAAAAATGCGAAGGGGATTATTTAATAAAAATGGGTTTAAATTTTCAAGATTTTTTAAAAAAAAAAATAAATCACTGTTTACAAAGGTTCATAACGTCAAGAAATATTTTACTTTAAAAGCGTTGTCACGCGTATCCAGACTGATTCATGAGGACATTAGATCTACCTTTTATTAAGAGCTGGAAAAAAACATTTTATTGTAGATCGAAACGGAATAAACAATGCCCAATGTTGTCGGTTTTACAACACAAATTCCTCACTTTTTCTCGATTGCAACGACTAAAGAAAGAGATGTGTTCTTTGCGCGGGTCGCGCCAGCACGAAAAAGATCGCGTTGGGTATGTTTAAGCTTGGTTTAATTTGTACGATTTCTACTACGCAAAGGTATTGAACTTGGTAAATCATTGTTAGGTTTAATTGTTAATGTAAAGTAAAACATAACAATGATTCTCAGTGTTCATATTTTAAATACTTTTGGTGTTAAAATTAAACGTCATATTCTTAAAAAAATACATACAAACCTCAATTAACTCTTTAAAATAAAATGTAATTCTTAAAAATAAAATAAAACATGAAATTTCAAACGCAAACAATAAATTAAAATGACTGCTGGATTTAGTGCTTGATCGAGGGTCAGCGCTGACATCTGTCAAACTTTGCTGTATAATTAAAAATGTATGAAAAACTAATGTGCAGTGACAGGGCAGAGTAGGCGAGAGGCATGTAAAACAGGTGTCGTCTTGCTTCTTCCATCCAATTAAATTAAAAGTTGCCTGTTCAAACCAACTAAATTGAAAGTGAGGAACAAGATTCAACACGCATATTAAGTAAAGAAGGGGCGATATGTTTTACTTTATTTTCTTTTCACTTAGATACTCCTAATTTATATGTCTTTACACAGAAATCCCAATCCTGAGATCAAGCTTAGCCAATTTGTATATACGATAACCTATTTTATGAATCAATATGTCAGTTTGCTATTTTTTATTTTTTCATTAGGACAAAAGTCCTACAAATCTTAAGCAAGATCCTTTTTAACAAAATTCTGCACCAAAACCTTCTAAGGTCATAAAAAACCAGGGTCCGTCTTTCATCTAGTCTTAGGATGTTTATTGTCATAGAGATATAGTTATATTATATAGGTCATTCGATATCATGAAATTACTTATATATATATATATATTATATATGATATATAAAATTACTACTATATGCATATATATATATCAATTCGATCATGGATTCTATGGAGATTCCAAAAATAGGTAAAATATAAACATTGTTCCAAAATGGCACCATTTTTCAGATTGCGATTTTTTTAAATCATTTGATTTAAATTAAATATACCTAATGCGTATTTCTATTAGATTTTATAAAGTTTAAATTTAACAAATCAATTACAGGTAAAATCAATAACATTACAATGATTGTAATTAAACCTTGTTATTAACATTATCATTGCAAATTGGATATCATTGGTAACAAATAATTTTTATGATGATAAACTTTTGTTACTATTATGGAACAGCAGCGTAGCTTCGGGAAATTTTATTATTTTTTTAACATTGTTTAGTCATAATTTTTTTAATATTATTAATATTGATAATTTAATACGCGATCCTTTGATTTTCTGCTTTCTTTTACATTAAAAAGGTACTTTTAAAATAACTTCATAAACTTAATTTAGCTTTTAAGATATTCCAATTTTAAACTTGCGTTGTACAAAAAAAGTAATATTTAAAATTAAAGACAATAGTAATTTTAATGTTTAAAGAATCTACTTTTTGCTAGAATACATGTGTTTAAGCTGCGTTTCAGTGATTTTTTTGCAAAAATTAGAAGTATTACTAATTTAAAATATTACCCTTCTCGTACCACGCATGTTTAAAATTATTCGAAATCCATTAGGTTTAACGAGGTATGTCAAGAGTACCTTTTTTTATGTAAAATAAAGCAGAGAATAACTACTATGTACCAAATTTTAAATAATATTATTACCAAAAAAGTTATGACGAAACAATGTTTAAAAAATGAATAAAATTTCCTGTAACTATGCCACTGATTTATAATAGTGACAAACATTTATCATCATAAAACGTTTATTTTGGTTCTTGTTTTAACTGTTTCAAGTTATATTTAAATCGAAAAACCCGATTTTAAATCTAAGTTAAAAAAGCAGTTTTAAATTAAAACATTTTTTTATACCCTGTATCTTAAAAATAATCCGTTCTGGGCCTATGTTTATATAACACTTTCGTCCGTTTTTTGGCCCAGGAATCATCCATTATGCGTTGTTGCATGTTTTTTGATGCCCTTGTATAAAATTTTTAAAATATCGTATGTTGATTCCAATTCTATGATCGTCAATCAACATCATGTGCTAAACTGCAATTAGAATTCTGGTATAGTGTGAAATCAGTCCTACACTTTTCTTCTCATTTTAACAAAATGCTTAACCTCTCTAAAATGGTTTAGTTTTTTAAACATCCTTTGTAAACCATTTTAAATATGATGCTTGCTCATTTTTATCGATTTTCATACTTTTCATTGGCATCATATTATGAACAACTTTTTACGCAAAAAGCAATAACTTTTTAAAATAAAATTTTAAGATGACGTTTAAACTAAACTGATGTCAGTTGCCATAAAAATTAAAATTTGTTCTATGCTCTGGGAAAAACCTAGACTTAATGCATGATTTTAAAAGTATTACGCCGGCAAATCCAAACTAAAAAACCTATTAACTTTGTCTGTTAAACGTCACAAAGTTCCTAAAGTTTTGAAAAATCTTCCATACTATTTTTAATTTATTCTTAAAAGTTTTTTAATTACGAAGATGGTTAAATTGTGTTCAATAATTACTTTGTTACTTAGTTACTCGCTACCTTGATTATAATGCCATTAATTGTTATTTTGGAAAACATAATTATCAAATGCAAATAATTCAGTTTTGTTTGGTAATGATGCATAAAACAACGCTGCGTACATAAGCTTAATGTAACAAGGTCTTTTAAAAGATACGGGGGCTCATTAAAGAGCAGTTAGCTTAGATTGTTCTAAATTACAGAAAACACCATAATCACAGCAATCGACAGAAAGTTAGTCAAAACGCCACTCTTACTGTAAAGTTATAATAGATTTTTGCTAAACAAGTAAGTTAGCCGCAATACATCGGGGTGAAAATTGTGTAACCAACATCTAAATCTGAATCTGAAAGTGAGGAGGGTGATAAACATCACTGCACCTAGGCCTCAGTAGATCCGTTGTGCCACCTCCTTAAGGGAACTCCTCACTCAGTGCGCCGCCCATCCTACTGATTTAAAGTAGGTGACAACGTCGCCGAGGGGAATCTCCTTAATGTCGGCCAAGGAAAGCTATCACTCGCCCAACATGGACCTTCTCTTGGACTAGAGTGCAGGGCAGTCACGAAGGATGTGCTCCACCATCTCGTGTTCCCGTTCACAACCCCTACACAGAGGTGTGTCATTTATACCTATTCTAAAGAGGTGTTTTCGCAGTTGACAATGTCCATTTTTGGCACTATAAGTTCCTATTAATATATTATTATGTCCGAAACTTTTTAACTTTAGAACCATAGGGCGGTAAAATTTATTATGTTATATTATATTACAGAAGCATGAAATTTGGGATAGATGTTTATTTTTTAGCTTCTTTACAACATATTTGATGATCGACTACCCTTTGGAAGGGTTTTAAATCTGTATCCCTAAATGGTTTTTCTATTTTTTTTGGTTAAAAATGGGCAATTTTAGAAAAGGTAGGCTTTACTTAATTAAAAACTTTTTCCTTTAGCTTTTGTTCGTAAATTGCGACCGTTTTAAATAAAAAACAAATACTTACAATGAATGATTAAAACTGCCTTAACTTCACTAAAGGTTTAATAAATATTATTTTTAATTTATATATATATATATATATATATATATATATATATATATATATATATATATATATATAATAAAATATTATATATATATATATATATATATATATATATATTTTTATATATATATATATAATATATATATATATATATATATATATATATATATATATATATATATATATATATATATATATATATATATATATATATATATATTATATATATATATATATATATATATATATATATTATATATATATATAATGCTCTGCATATTTTTGACTTGCGGCGTTTCACCTGCCTTACGGGACTCATCAGTAGGGTTGTATTGAGTGCATAGTGAATATAGCAAGAAAAACCATTTACAAGATAAATAATATTTTTAATGTAAAGCAACCTGTTAATGTAGTGTTATTTATACAAACCTAATTAAATTAAAATAATGGGGTTTTTGTTACATTCTCCACAACTTTATGCAAGGCAGTAAAAAAGTCGTAATGCTATGTCGCAGGGTGTTAAATTCTTGGGTTGTTCAAAGAGACATAAAATTAGAAATAAGACGTTGGAAGGTAGTTAATTTTTTACTTAAAATTATGTTTTTTCACCCACGCTTCTAACCGTAAAGTTTTAACGATGTTATGGAGACTTATTTTATGTTTTTTACTTCCTTACATGGCGTTTTTGATTGAGAAATTTGGATTGAATTGTGTAGATTTATAGTTTACATTAGCTGTATATACAGATTTTTATGTAGTGGTGGAAAAAACTACAAAATGCGATGGCAGTGATCGTATGAATATTAAAAAAATAATCCACACCAGAAAATATCGATGCAGTTCATGACATTTTATTAGTAAATTGTCATTTCGTAAATAGAAAATTGATGAAAAAAGCGACATTAATTTTTTTTTTAATTAATTTAATTATTCCGTAATACGGGGAAAGGCATAACTGGTATTTTAAGCCTTGGCAAGACCGATTGTTGTCAGGTACCATCAGACGTTTCCACTAGAAAATTTGATATTATTGACTATAACCTTCTTAAGAACGTTCTGTTATTCAAACGTGATTTGTGTTGTTTACAGTTATTAACAACCGACTTCATTTTTCTAAAGTCGAGATTAAATCGGATGGACAACGATTTTCGTCGGCAGAAGAAGCGGTCGATGCATTTAAAAACCATGTTTTAAAGAAGTTTCCAGCAAAATGGAAAAAATGCTTTGACAAGTAGTTCGGACGCATGCTAAAGTAATCATTAAGGAGAATATTTTAAAAAACAATAAAATTGTTTTTATTGACAAATAACTGTTTTTTATAGTTAGGCTTAATACTGCCTTTCGTATGCCGTGGATTTTTAAGAGGTTCCCGTCTACTATACTATAAAGAAAATTATGTAAACAAATGATACAGTAAAAACCTGAAAAAATAAATCATTATAGTGAAAAATATATAAAAGGGTTTAAAATTTCGTCTAAACTTTGGTTCATACTAAACTGTAAAATCTCAACCAAATGAAAAACTCGTTTTTTAAACCTGTAAAATTGAAATTTATAAAGAGGATACTCTGAAATGGAGAAGTTTAAATATTTCATTCACTCCTGGAAGCCGAATTACCATATTTGAATAAAGATTTTCGCACAGCAATAAGTAGAAAATTATACGAGATAGATTTATTAGCGCTGTGCAAATACCTTTATGACATAAAATATATACGTTTTATAATAGCGATGTCTAAGTCACATAATGCTTTTTAAATTTAAGGAATATTTTTTGCCTGTCATATGTGATTTACAAATCACTAGTCGACAAAATAATAGCTTTGTTCTTCACCTAAGAAAATATATATATATATATATATATATATATATATATATATATATATATATATATATATATATATATATATATATATTTTATATATATATATATAATATATAGTGTATAAAGGCATGATAAATAAAAAGTCGAAGTTAGCACTGGTTGTTTTTTAATAATTATATTTATGATTTTTAACAAAAACAATGAATTATAATATTTACAATGGTTTAAAGGATTCCGATCTCTTGGATCTTTTGGCTTTTATGGTGTAGGACGACTCCGGTGTTTCTCTAACGATGGACCAACAATAATCGGCAAGCATAGAGGGTTTCCATTTGCCTTGGTAGCGTTTTTCAAATGACGCGATGTCTTGGTGAAATCGCTCTCCGTGCTCGTCACTTACGGCTTTTATATTTTGTGGAAAGAAATTAAGATGTGATTGCAAAAAGTGTATTTTTAAGGACATTTTGCATCCCATTTTTTGATAAGCTTTAAACACCGTTTTGACGATATTTGCATATTGCGGAGATTTCTTAATGCCAAGAAAATTCTTTTTCAATGTCGTTTAATGCTGCCAGAAACTCTGGATCCTCCATGAGTTTCCTTACGTCAGGTCCAACAAATATGCCTTCTTTAATCTTGGCATCGCTAAGAGAAGGAAATATATTTTTCAAGTATTGAAATCTAGGACTATTTTTAGGCCAGTGCACTCGAGTGTAACGTTAACCGCGTAAAGTGGTAACTATCGCACTAAAAATAGTGCGTGTAACTCTACTTACGGCACGGTTGTAAATTAATTTATTAAAATTTATTGTACAAACATAGGCATTTACTCTGTTTTGTCACTTTTATGTAGATTATATTAATTTATTGCAAAATTTTCAATTAAAATAAAAATAAAAATACCTTAAAATATAAAACAAATTTGGTTGTTTAAAATATCCCTAATAAGGTCTATTATATTTAATTTATGGCCGCTTTCGTACAATATCAGGACCCCTGTGTGATATTTCAATCCCGTTAAATTTATTTTGATTAGCGTTGGAGTATTCCTTTATATAAGATCCCTAAAGCAAAAAGGTATACAAAGAAAATTTAGGAACATTAAATCCTAAACATAGGAGAAATTTTGAACACTTTTAAGCAATAAAAACTGTTAAAAAATAGCAGCAAGAAAATCTCTCCGAAAAGAAGCTGCCAAAATTTACATTTATTGAGAGAATATTCTTTAAGGAAAAAAGTTTTAATAGAGGCATACTTAAATTTCATTTATTCCCGAGGGTTAAATTACCATATCTAAAAAAAAATGCGGTAGTGAGCTGGATTTTTATTTTAAATTATTTCCAGTGATAATCATATTCTTTTTTTACCAGAAAAACTGTCAATTTGTATCTTTTTTTATTTACTAAGTTTTTTTTATAAAGGGATAAAAAATTATTATTCTTACAAAATTAAAGTTAAGCAACGTGAAAAATTGGTACACTGAATGAAAAAAGAGTAAATATCTAATTATTACAATACAGTTACATAAAGGTTGAGGATGAATTAAGTAAATTTCTTAGTAAAAAATGAAAAAATATGTATGAAGTTTTGCTCTACAAGTATTGCCTTCTGAGTTACAGGGTGTTAATTAAAAAAAAAAGCTAGCAGATAATGAAACAAGATTTAAGCCAGAATCCAATTTGATAGTATCCTAGTATCAGTAAAAATTGACTTTGTTATTTACTCAGTGGCAGGTAATTTTTTAGATCATTTCATCAAATTTAATTTTTTGTTTTAAACAAAATATCCCTCTTGAGTTTTATTTATATGTCTTGTCATTTTCCCGTATTTAGGCTTTTTGTAAATATTAATGTATCCATTATGTACAGGGTCTTTGATTTTATTTACGTGGCTTCTGGAGCCTTTAGTTTTGAAGACAGAAAAAAATGTTTTATATAAAAATTGTAGGTTTTTTTCCATATTATCTTTTGAAATTACCAGTAAAAAAATATCGCATTAAAAAAATGGAAAAATATAGTTAGCTTCAACTTTTTTAAACAGAACACCCTGTATATTATGCGCTATAATATACAGTTGATGATGATTCTAAAAACCCGAAACGTAGAAAATAAAAATTGACTACTCGGTCATATTCTACAAAAAAAGTTGCTTTGAAGAAATTTTTACAGATTTGAAAAATTTTCACTTATAAAAAAATATGACCGATTTTCGAAAATGCATGTTTCAGGTTTTTTCAAAATTTATCAAAAACCTGAAAGATAAAACCATGTAGTAGACGGGATTAGCTTACTAACATAATTGTCCAAAACTTTCCCCATTTAACCCATTTTCTATCTATCGTGGTTTCCAAAATCCCCATACATTCCCCACAATTTGGGACACACTGTATATTGATTAGATGGCATACTGAGTATAATTATTTCTTTTTTTCTATTTAATTAACCGTAGTCATTATGTAAAACCTTTCAATAAATGATCAGCGCATATTCACTTTTTAAAAGGGCATACTAGGTACGATTGGTATATTTTTTTACGGTGGGATGACGGTCTATAACAGCTAATTAATTATTAGGTGTTCAGCAATGTGTCGAATACGATAAGGTGGTCTATATTTTCCTAAAACTATCTCATTTTACCCTATTTTACTCACATTTACGTACTGTCTAAGAAGCGTGGTGTAAGTTAAACAATCTGCTAGTAAACTAAACTTATTATTCGATGATATACTAAACGCATTTCGACTACCTTTCCGTATCCTTGAGAGCGATCTCTAAAAGCCAAAAGGTCTAGCCAGCGATCACTAAGCTCCCCTTCGACCTTTGGTACCACTAGCTCTATGTCCTCGGCCTTTTTAAATTTATGTCTGTTAATATCTTAGAATGGTACGTATAGATAGGTTTGATTCATCTACCAATTTCTCTAATTGACACTCTTGCCTTACCCTGGCCCACAATTATTGGCATTCTTTTAAAGTCACTAAGCTGAGTAATATCATCCAGTCTTTGCACTCGAGGTTTATTGTCTGTTAAACCACAAATGTGAGCAATAATTTGTAAAATTTCAACAGGATAGGTCCAAAAACATGCCCTCTAAAACGTTATATTGTTAAATTCAAATTCTTCAAGGTGAATATTTTCGATACCAAGTTGCAACTTTAAGTTTTGTTGTAGATATTTCATAATATTTTTTTTGCCAAAAAATACATGCCGACTGTTTTAGATTTTACACACAAAATAAAATAGTTAAAAAATTATAATTTGGCACAAATGTTATAGAAGTGTGGGGAACTGAAACCACCATAATTTAGTCAAGGACTGAGTCTTGATAGAAAATGCATGTATTAATAAAAAAAGATTATTTATTAAAACAGACAGACCAGTAAAAAAACCTACCATGTCAAAAAGATTAGAACAAAAATAGGGACAGAACTTGGTCTAATTTTAGATCTCAGGACATTAAAAGGCCGATATTTTTAGATAGGAACTTGGCCTTTATCTTGCATAAGTGTTTCTGTTAGGTAAAATATATTCTTTATAGACTCTCTTCCCAGAAGACTTAGACCATAAATTATGTTATTACTGGGTAAAACAAAACTTTACCTAGTAATGTTTAATAATTACCCTATTAAAAGTACCTTAAATTCTGTATGTAAGTACAAGCAGACGGCTGTGGTGGCTTGCGTTATCCATGACAATAATACTGTTGTTTGGAATATTTTTTAAAAGATAATTTTGAAACTAGTTTTCAAAAAGTTCTGCACTTGTATCCTCATGATAATCCAAGCTAGAATCCTTAATATTCTTTGCAGACAACAGCAAGCAGTTTGGGACAAATCGTCTTCTGAATCAGCGTGTATTATGGTAATGCGTTTTCCTTTATTTGAAGGTGCTTTCGTCTGACAGTTATGACTGGAATCAACCCATCCTTTGCATACTGTGTCGTGTGTATCGAACCATGTTTCATCAAGGTAAATTATGGATTTGTTTTCTAACTTATATCTTTTAATTTCTTGAAGGTAATTAAATCTCCAAGTGCGTATTCTGTACGATTCCATTACTACTTGTCTTTTGTCTATTTTGCGGTATTTAAATCCCATTTTACAAACAACTCTATGGAGAGTGGCACGGCTAATATTTATATTGGTTTTGTCTTCGTCTAGCTTCTTTTTCAGTTTATCCAAGGTGGGAATAACTCCGCTTTCATAAAGACAATATATTTTCCTTCTTATTAGGTCCTGATCACTATTGTCTATACGGTGAGATTGAAAATCACTACGTTTTTTCTTTTGTTCAATTCTTCAAATAATAATATCCCTTATCGATGATATTGGAGTTTTTGTAAGTAGACAGGTTTCTTTTAAAGCTTCTTGTTTAGACCGTTACTGATTAAAGTTTCATACACATTTTTCACAACCTGTTTTGCATCTAATGACAAATGATTTCGACGCGACATAGTTATATTCTCGTAAAACAACTTTTTCGAAACGCACAGTAAAATCGGTTATTTAACACTGCCACTAAAATATTAGCCAAAATATTTATATGCCTAATGGTAATACTCAAGAAATACCTGGCCCACCCCTGCCCTTATGAACAAATGGGTTTACCCAATAACAATAGGTAATAAAATCGTTAAAGGTTTATTGGGGTATGGTCCGTCCAAAACCATAACGATATACTTTGAGACAAACTATATATCTTAAATGTCTTTTTAATAAGTTCTAGTAATGGAAACCCAATATTTAACAACTTCAACTTTTATATAAACCCTTGAGCAATGCACCACTTGGTATGCTGTAACCGTAGTATGTATTTAAGTAAAGAACTAAATTAAGTAATATAATTTAAGCAAGTATATTTACGTTGGTAAATTAATTTTCATATTTTGAGTTCACACAACGAATATCTGCACCAAGCTTTTTTTGCCAGAATCGATACTACGCCATCCAAAATTAACGCAAACTTTCTCTTGTTGAAAAATATCTCCCAGAATGCAGGAAACTGGGGACTTGGGGAATACACAGAAAACCCTAAGGCAGAATAATAATTAAGGTTTTGTATGTCTCTAACGTTTTATTTTTTCCATAAGACATAATTTTATCGATATGATGCTGCAGTTTTATGAGTGGTTTAAAAAAGTTATTGGATTTTTAATAAACAATAATTTATACTGACAATATCGTACCTTCTTCTTTTAGGTACTTAGAAATGTTAATATTGTATTGGAAACAACATAAAAAAATCCAAAAATATTAATAATGCCCAAACTTTCGGTACAATTGCACAGGAGATTTCAAATGCCGAAATTATAACCTGGGAGTTAAAATTAGTTTACCAAACTGTTTCCAAATTCTTACGTTGAATTTTTTAGTGTTACCAGGAGTTATTCGGTTAACTTTTTCCCTAATACCATTTAAAGTTTTAGTTTTCCGAACGGAATATGTTGTCTCATTGGTCATGAAAACTAAGTTTTTATTTTATTTATGGCCTAATATATACATTTTAACTGTTGTATTTCATAATAAAAACAAACATTTTAATAACCTCATTATCATAATAAATTATTTGTACAAAATTTTCTTACCAAATATTCCTGGATAATAGAATGATTTTTTTCGGTTCCGAATATTTTTTTTTTAATGTTCAAAAATTTTAATATATTTGGGGACAGGATAAAAGTATTAAGAATATTTTAAACACTATAGATATTAAAAGTAAAAATTTATGTCACATATATAAAAATAATAAAAAAGCAAGAAATGATTTTTCTCTAACCGCAGTAGTAATTGTAATTGTACAATGCGTATTAACATTAAAAAGTTCTTGAAAAATTTTAAAATCCGTGCTAAATAACTAATAATTTGCTTTAATTTTATTACACTATCAAGAGTAGTATTTAACACTATTGATTTAAATTATAAGGTCAAAGTCCAGCCCCGACTATAATACGGGATTTTTTTGGTTTCAATAATATCTTCATTTCTCTGATAAATTCAGGTACAATCAAGGAAGTTTAAGGGTGTATATGGAAGGCCAATGCTGTAAAACAAAATTGTCCAGGCATGCAAGGCAGCGGGAATAGGGAAATCGGCCCCGCGGAGTTTGCTCAATGAATCGTAGGTCAGGTTCGGACTTCCATAATTCGTTGTTACCATATATAAAGTTGACATCATCAAATGTCAAATTCGGACTATACGTTTACCTTTTTTATTTTTTGCACAACATTGTTGGTTAATAGACGAAACTATTATAAAATATTTTTTAAATTATTGTGTGATATTGGATTTTATATCATCTGATTTAACATGGAAAAAACTGATGGCGCCACTTCACAGCCTTCTATTTAAATGGTCGATATTTTTGGGAGTTTTGTATTTTTACCAAAAATTTTAATAAAATAATTGACAACACGATTTTTTAAAATAAATTTCAAACATTATATGATAGTTTCATGTACTTATCACGAATTCTGTGATAAAAGAAGGACAAGATAGTGTAAATGTGTTTAATTAATTATTTATATTATTATATTATTTAATAATTATCATATTTAAGAATCCATATCTGAAAGATAAAACGTTGACGAAAAATACTTACTTTAGATTTGTAATCAGCGTCTCTGTATGTGTAAAAAGCATCGAAATCGGCAAGGGTCAAAAAGAGTAAAAACTTACCATAATTTGAAATGGTTGTTTGTGTTTTAGGGTAATACAATATTTTATAAATATATAATTTGTATAAAAGTACAATAAAATAGTGTTACCTCATGCAGATAACATCAACAAACTTAATGAGAAGAATAGAATTTTTTACATAGGCATTTTTTTATATCGTCAGACAGTACCGTTAAGTGTAGTAAAGGGGGGTTTACCTACACCAGACCTAAATATTTGGAAAACGAAAAACTTCTGCTGGTAGCAGATTCCAGGCTAGACACTCTGGGGATGATGGAACAAAGAAAGTGGGAAGTTGGCACACTGCGGGTATAACACCGTAAACACCGCGCCGTCGCACACGAAAACGGGACTCCGGCTCTGTTAAAAGATAATGTGTTTCCTACCTACAAACTGTGTGTAGGTAGGCATCACATTACAATATTTTGGGGAATTTTTTTACTGCGCAGAATCGAGGGGGCCTCTTATGACAGTTATTTTCTTAGTAGGCCCGACATTTTTTGATCAAATAGACCATATTATTGGGCTTCCATAAACTATCAAACTTCAATGGGTACAATTCATTGTAAATCTTAATGAGGAGGTGCTAATTATTTAACACAAATTTAAATTTTGTTCACTTAGCTGTTCTTTGGTCCTACACTGTGGCCATTTTGAAACCTACTTAAAAGTATTTTTCCACCCTTAAATTTACTTTATAAGAAAGAAAATAGCCTAATTTGTCCTATTTAAAGGTAAGCTAGCCTGCATTTAGAAACTTCTCGCTAATTTGAAATTTAAATTTTCTTTCTTTGAAGGAAAATTTTTCTTCGTATTCAGGGTTGCCTTTATAAATAACGAGACTAAATTGCTCTATTCTTCTTGAATGTACCAGTAAATGGGGATATTTATATTTATTTAGGTCCTTTTTAGTTTGTAGAAGGGTCCGATGTTAAGATAAACGTATTTTTAAATAAAGTTTGCTGGGTTTTGTGTTAGAATGTTAACGAAACCTTTGTTTGGGGAACAAAATATTTGGTAACAAATAAATACAGAACAATACAAAAGTGTTAAAATATTGAATGATATACCGGGTGACACAGCGGACATGTATGGGCCCGTAACTTTTTTATTTATTAGAATTGATTTTTGAAATTTAAGTAATGTACCTGTTATAAGGACGGGCTTTTAATGACTAAATAAGATAAAATTTTTCAATTCCGGTTTAATCGGAAGTAACCCTAAATTTTAAATTTAAATAGCATCCTGTATATATTTTTAGCCTACCTGATCCGCCCGAAAATGCTCTTTTCAACCATGTGTTACACTTGTCATTTCATTTCAAAATGACTGCCTAAATCGATTTTTTTCCAAAATTTTAGTAGGCCATGATGTCACAATTAAAAATTATTTGTAATATTGTTAATTTTTATCTAATTAATAAGAGTTGGGAATAGAGGTTTATTTTAAAAATTTTAAAAATGTATTATTTAACGCTTAATATCTCAAAATCCAAAATAGGAAACTCCAATTTTTATTTAATGTAACTTTAGATCAAACATTTTATATTTCACATAGTTTATCAGAAGTAGTATAAAGAACTAACTTTTTATTAAAAACGCCAAATTATACACATCTACATTGCTTCGCAAATACGTATATTAGTTTAAATAACACGCCAAGTAGGCTTTGTAACATCAAACAAATGTTTGTAGCCATTTTATATCCATGGCCCTCTAGAATTGTTTAACGTTTTTAAAACCAATGATGTTACAAAGCCTACTTGGCGTGTTATTTATACTAATATAATCTACGTATTTGCGCAACATTGTAAATATGTATAATTTCGCGTTTTTAATAAAAAAAGTCAGCTCTTTATATTACTTCTAAAAAACTATGCTTGTGGAATATTAAATGTTTGATCTAAAGTTACTTTAAATAAAAATTGGAGTTTCCTATTTGGATTTTAAGATATTAAGCGTTAAAAAGTACATTTCTAAAATTTTAAAAATTTACCTTATTTCCCACCTCTTATTAATCAGTTAAAAATTAACATAATCACAAATATTTTTACACCCTATTCTTTACATCTCAACGACTTTTACATGCAGATAATTTCTAATTGTTACATAATGGCCTACTAAAACTTTGGCAAAAAAATCGATTTTGGCAGCAATTTTGAAATAAAAAGACAAGTGTGACACATGGTTAAAACGAGAATTTTGAGAAGGATCAAGTGGGCTTAAAATATATACAGGATGCCCTTTAAAATTTAGGGTTACTTCCAGTTAAACCGGAAGCGTAAAAGTTGGTTTTATTTGGTCATTAAAAGCGTGTCCTTTTAACAGATGCGTAACCCAAGTTTCAAATATTAATTCTAATAAATAAAAAAGTTATAAGCTGTTACATGTCCGCTGTGTCACCCGGTATATTTAAAACATATGTTTTAAAAAGGTTTGTCTATCTAGTGAAAATTGCAGTAAAATTTTTAAATTTTAATATTTTCTCATCTTAAAACCGCTCACGACGGCTTACAATGGAGGTACTATTATAACGAGGATAGCTAAAACAAGATAAGAAGTAGTTTAATATTACGAGACTTAAAGGTTTGAGAGTTTGGAGGCACAGAAAGAATGTCCTTAAGGAGCAGGATCCGTATACTGGTCACCCTAGGAGGAAAGGGTGTGTGCAAAGTAGAAAGTTCGGAGCTTCTCGAGATGGAATATAAAGGAATATGTGAGAGTAAACGGTAAACGATTTGTCACCGACGAAGGGTTAATCTTTTAAAGTATTTTTACGTCGATCTGCAAGTTCGAAATGGTCAATCGACTTTGTACGTACACAAGTTTTTTATGCTGGAACCAGGACCAAAGCCGTTTTATTTGGCGAAATACCGGGATAATATTTCTGAATCACTGTTTTTAATTCTTATGACGGTGCCGGGTTTTTTGATGCTTAGGCTAGTGTTTCTTGGTTCTGTTTAGTTGAACGTTATCCAAGCACTAAAATATGCAGATTAAATTTTAACAGCATCTTTTAAACAATGTGGTAGTGCCACCACGGAACCAACACAGTAGTATGGAAAATATTTCTTAAAATTATTATTTCTGATGCGAATCATAATAAAGGTGATAAGAATACACATGTCTTTATTTCCTATATTGTATAAAACTTATTAAAAAATCGTTAAATATTATTTAAACGTAGGTTTTTTTTCCATTGCATTTATTATTTTTTTAAATTTCTTTAGAGCTAATATTTTACCAACAAAATGGGTTTTTCAGGATATTCAGCAGACATATATTTTTTACATCTAATTAGTATTTTATTTTGCCCTTTTTTATCTCCAACATTGAATTAAAAATAAAATGAAGAGAATTAAAATGTTTGGTTAAGACCCATCAAAAAGGTGAATTTGAAAACGAATGAAATCAGTTTTATATATATTTTTAAATTATAAAGGATAAAACTCGTATGGAAATTACTTACTTCATTTAATTCCGCTATTTTATGAATGTCTTTGTATAGCAGTTTAAAACAAATTTAAATGTGCTTTTATTACAAAATTGATAAAAAGGAATTTTCTTAACATACAGCGACTTTTAAAAAGTCCTCTTTAAATGGGTGTTTCTTTTATTATTAAATTAAAAAATAAATAAACCTATTGACATCAGTTTGTGGTTTAAATTTGTTAAAGATGAGATTTACTTGCTAAAATGACATTCGTTATGCGTAATATATATATATATATATATATATATATATATATATATATATATATATATATATATATATATATATATATATATATATATATATATATATATATATATATATATATATACATATATACAAAACCAGGAGGTTATTGGAGATGCAGTCATAAAATTAATGGCCAGTTTTAAAGATGAATTCTTTATTGAGTTTGTCAAGCTTTCAAGAACAGTTTGTTCCCTTCCTCAGGACATCTGCAAAAACAATTTTAGATTTTACAAATTATCCCTATTTTCAATATTTACTATTTTTTTAAATTCGGAAAATTTTAAAAATAACTGAAAGAAAAACCTTTTTTTGAAAAACCGCCCTTTTGCAATTTTTTTATTTTCCTGGTTCCTGCCATAGTGACATTTGTACAGATAAAGAATCTACCATTTTTTAAATTTTCAGATAACCAAAAGAGAGGGTATCGTGACAAGATGGACACTCTCTTTTTCCCCCACTACTTTAACAGCCTGTAACTTTGTAAAATATGTTTTTTTTTGTAATTTTTTAAAATATAAATAAATAAATAATTAAAAAAGAAATAGTTAAAATATTAATTATTTTCTTCGGGCTGCTAGATTGGAATACCCTCGTAATTTAAAAACCTTTTTTAATCGTAGTATTGATAACAGTTTTTTTTTCAAAAGTTTGCACCTAAATTACCTATGACGTAAACTACTTCTCTATTACCCTTAACGAATTTTAATTGGTCTAAATTGTCACGTTTCAAGCTGTAGCCAGTTTGCGATTGAAGATAATTTAAAAGTAATTTAAAATGTAAATTTTTCTCACCTTCTAACTAAAACTCTCAGCAGTATTCGGAGTCGAAATTGCTCTATTTCTTCTTAAATGAAACACTAAACGGGGATATTTATATTTATTTAGGACCTTTGTAGTTTGTAGTCTCGGGTTTGACGTCGGGATAAATGTGTTTTTAAACAAATTTAACAGGGTATCGAGTAGCGACGTGAAATAAAATAAACTTTTGTTTGGAAAGCGACAAGTGATATTTTATCTTTGATCAGTCTAAAGTCTAAATGGTAAAATGGCATTAACACAATAGCTAAAAGAATTAAATTATATTTTTTATTTTTTTAATGTGATTGGATAAAACTAAGAATTTTTAAAAAGATTGACCTCTATTTAAAAAAGACGCTTTATGTCATTTCTATTCTAATTTTTTTATTCTATTTCATGTTTCAAATTTGAGCTGATATGAACCTCAAAGTATCTATAGATATCTACTTATTCAATGGTTTTTCCCTCTACAAATAGTTAGTGCTAACTATCTATAGAGGGAACAAGTAAGACTATTAGTTATTTAGTCTTTTCTATGTTGATAGAGAGGCATATTCTGCTACTGAGAACTTTTGCTATTTTAAGAATGGTCAGCATTTCCCCATTTTTAACTCCTTCATGACTTTTTATAAAATTCTTATGCCAGGTAAAAACTTTGGTAGTTGATCCCCAAACTGTGCACTTATCCTTTGCAAAATTTTATGCTTTCACAGACAAGAAATATTTTTAATGTGTTGGACAGTAAAAGGATGGACCTGTTATTATGTTTTTTAAATTAGTTTTTGGTAAAAGCCCTACGGATTTGTAGTAACCGAGATATGTCCTTTCTTTAAACTTTTTGCATGTGGATTCAGGTACATACAATATGGCATAAAAAGAAAGGTTATTTTATGACCTTTGAAATGGTACCTTGTTAAGGTATGTAGAAGTAGTAGTAACTGAAGCATATTTCAAAATTGGCTACTCTTAACTAGACTTGGAAAACTTTGAAACATGGACTAATGCGCTGCTTTAGAAAATAGCCTGCGGTTGTACCAAAGGATGCAACAACAAGCGTCAATTGTGAGAACGCTGTTGTAAGTGAATTACCAGAGGATGTTCAAGAAGATGCTGACAAATAATTTAATAGTAATATTTGAAATCTTCTAAATAATTTTTATATTTAAATACTTACTCCCTTACTCCGTAGCGCTTCAACACAGGGTGAGTCTTGGCTGCCTTGACTATCCCTCCATCGTGATCGGTCATGGGTCATCTCCCTCCATTCTTGGTGGTCTACTTCAAGGATAGCCAGATCTTTAATGATGTTATCTCTTCATGTGAGCCTAGGTCTTCCCAGTGGTCTTTTTCCTGGTGGTGCTTCTTGCCATACCCGTTTTATTAGTCGATCGTTTTAGCTTCTCTGCACGTGCCCTGCCCATCTTAGTCTGCCGGACTTTATCTACCGAATGATGTCAGGACTTTAAAATATTTGAGCAAGCTCAGCATTGCTTCTCATTTTATACTGGCCGGTTTTAGGGTCTCGAACGGGACCATACATCATGCGCAGAATTTTTTTCTTAAACCATTTTAGAAGCTCTTTTTCGCGAACTGTCAGTGTCCATGTTTCACTGGCGTACGTTACTACTGGACGTATTATTGTTTGATACATTACCGTTTTGGCTTTTTTTGGGATAAATTTTGATTTTACTAGGGTTTGTACTGCAAATGAGCATTTGTTTGCTTGTGTAATTTGATGCTTAATCTCTTCTTGCATACTATTGTCTGCCGTTATCACTGCGCCCAGGTACTTGAAGGTTCGCACATGCTCAAAATTGTAGTCGCCCATTGTGATGTTCTGCCTGAATTTGAAACGCGCCGGGGTTGCGGGCGACATGCATGTAATGGGTCTTTTCTTCATTTATTCTAGCTTTATTTTTTAAGCTTCTTTTTCAATCTTTACAAAGTTTTCCTTCACACTAACCGTACTTTTTCCTAATGCACCTATGTCAACTGCATAGGCCAAAATAAGTTTGGGTCCACCTGGTCCAAAAATCTCTGCTTTTACCGATGCTGTTTTGACCGTTTTTTCTAGTGCAAGGTTAAATAGTACTGGCGACAACGCAGCACCCTGTTTTAGGCCTCTGTGAATATGAAATGCTTGACTGTACTCCCACCATAGATTTTGACGCTGCTCTTTGCCCCCTCTACCTTCAAAAATTTACCCCTTTAAATAGTAGTACTTAGCGGTTTTTTCATATTTTAGGGTCAAGTAAACGTATGAAAAAATAAAATCCCTTTAACTTTGTAGTTCCTTTCTAAAGTACATAATCAATAGCCTAAAAGTATTATGTCGTGATATCCTGTAAAACTAAAAGGACATGGTTTTTAAACCTCTGCATTGTACTACCGATGCGGTCTTACTTACGAATTGACTGGAACTGAATTAGTGCTCCTAATTTTTGCCCTAATTTTCTCTTGTAGTTGTTTGATTTTTTTGTTTATTTAGTTTGGTTTGTAGTAACAGTCATTTAATTTTTTTACCAATATGGAATAAACGGACATAGTAATCGTAAAACGTGTGATTCTTTTTAAAGGATGTAAAAAATATCAATCCTAAGACATTTTACCCGGTATATCACTATTACAGAGACAGTATCTAAACGTCTTGTTTTATAAAGGTAAATTAAAATCCCAAATAAATCTCATTTCCTGATGGACATCCCGTGCGATCCTTTGAAATGTTAACCAAAGTTTAATCGATTTTTATACTAGCCTTGTCTCTTCATGACCCCGAATAACAGGACAATAAAGCAGGACCGGGGTCGCACCAGACGAGCATTACAGGACTTTAATTAATCCAGCGGATTACGTTAAATTGTTGTTTATATCTGTAGGGTAGTTAAAGCTACTGCAACAATCGTCTAGTGTAAATTTTGCTAGGTTACTTTGGTTTTAATATCATTTTAACTGAAATTTATGTGTATCAACTGTATTAAAATTAAAGAGCAGCCAATAATATTTTTATTTACACCTTGAGATTAACATCTAAACAACTATTTTAAAAAGTTTAGTTTAAGGGGAGTGACGAACAGGAATATAACGCTCAGAAAATACATGCAACAGTCTTCTCCGCAAAAGTTAACGCTAGTTAATGGTCATATTTTGGTTTATTCTGATTCTAACTAAATTTCTTTGCTTTCACTCTGTGGCTTCTGCTTTAAAATATAAACTTATACTGCTAAAAATTGTTTGAAAAGGAGTTATCTAATTAACTGGCGATGCTAAATTAATTGTCAATCCTAAAAATTTATAATATAACATAAATTTTAAAGCAACATATGTCAGAACGTCACGAAGCCATGCATACATATGGTGTTCAGCTTATCAATTATCGAATATGTTGTTAAATAACACTGTTCTGCAATTTAAATTTTTTGTTGTTTCCTGATATGTGTGGGAATTTTTTGTATCCACTGTAATTTACCGAATTCAAATATTAGCTTGGTTTATACCTACCAGTTATAAGTTTTTAGAAAAGAAAAGAAAAATATAATATATAGGAAACTCAAATCTAGCAAATTTTCAAAGCTTTAATTACTTTTTTTACAAAATTTACATTATTTTGTATTAAAACAAGCAAAGATACTCAAAGAAATTAGTTTTATTTTTGCTTATATTCTAATAAATTGGTTTTGCATTTGAGGGCCCAACAAAAGTGCGCTAACGCTAACATGTTTGGGGTCCATTTTTCATTATAACTTCTAGTATACGCTTCTCCTTTTGTGCATTTTGCCAGTTAAATCTTTCGCCGTGTTCGTCTCGAACTGCACCTAAATTTTTAGGAAAGAATTCTGAATGGAAATAAAAAATGCAGCTTAAGTGACATGTTGCAACCTAAGGTCTTGTCGGATTGGAACAGTTCTTCAACTGGATCTGCGTTTGGTCCCAATTTCTTGTTATCTATATTTACTTTTAAAGGCAGTCTATGTCCTATTTTTTGCCAAGTATAGTATTAAAATTTTTATCTTTAAAAAGTTATCCTGTTTGCGGCATCACGAAAATTTCTTCTTTAAGCTTAGCCTCACTTATACGCACAAATTTTCGTCTTTATCAAAAAGTAGCTTTCCTTTTCTACTTAGGTTTATAACAAAAATTTTTACAAGACTTGGTTTCCTGTGCTGAGAAGGTAAATAAATTATTTGGAGCTCTTCTATGGGTTCATATGGACAATTTTTAGACCGGGAATAATGTTACGTTCACGTAACGGCCATTTTTTAAAGACATATTGTTGGTTTTGGCTTTGCTCTTCCTTTCGTAATAAAAAACAGCAATATTTAATGTAGACACTCCGTAGTCAAATAAGTAGTGCAACAACTTTTATATCGGCACAATATTTCATTTAGACATTTCGTATTTTATGCTGTGAAGTATTACACGCTTGTACATTTGTTTTATATTTACAACATGACCCAAAAAACAGGTTGATCGTTTTCATTTAACAATAAAACTGCATTGTGAGTTGTCTCCGAAGAGTTAATAAATTGTTGTCACTCGGTGGGTTTATAGGAAAGGTCAAAATATGCTGTTGATGTTCTTTTAATTTTGTACATAATACAACAATTTACAGCTCAGTGTAAGGGTTTTAGCAGTCCAGAGAGATAGAAATCACATGATAATAAATCCAAACTGTAAAGTGGATATAAATTAACCCCCAACGAAGGAAGAACTACTCAGACAAAGTGGGAAAATACTTCACATAACAGTAGGGTTGCTAACAGGGCATGATAACCTAAGAGGACACCTACACAAGATAGGCTCATACAATGGGGACCCAAGTTGCAGAATGTGCGACGAGGAGGAAGAAACAGCCTACCATATCCTGTGCGATTGTAAAGCATTGAATCACAAAAGACAGGCATTATTTGGGCAACCGGAAATAAGCCCACAGGAATATATCCACCAACCAGTCTCGGGGTTATACAGACTTGTAGAAGGAAGAAGACTAATGGGAGGATTGATATAAAAGACAATGGGAGATTAGGCACAAAAAACCCATGAGGCTGCGCTGCCTCCGGTAGTTAATCAAGACGGCTCCCAGGGAAGAGAAGAAGAACCCCCAATGATTTTTTTAAATATTTCCTTTACATTTAGTCATTTGGGCAGTATGGGGTCAAGCGTTATACTGCATCAGAATAGCACTCTTACTTAAACGGTTTTTTTATTTTGAACAAAATGCAGGTTTAACTTTCTTGGTGTGCCAGTTAGGATATGAAGGGACATTAACGGAAAGTCGGCCTTCTCAGAATAAATCGGTCAAGAGAAAACTCTTGCCTTTCCAGTTGTCTGTGGTCATTACTGTGGCCACATGAATGCACAATTTTTTATCTTACAGAGTTTAAGTAGAATCAATCTAGACTTGATAACTTAATTTCTTATTATTGTATTAATTAATACAATAGTAAACTCGGGTTTATTATTGAAATAACACATTGGTTTGGCTGAAAAGATTTTCATGCAGAACAATGTTTTTTGAATAAAACAAAATAGTAAAATAGTGACCTTAATATTGCAGACCCCCTACGATTTTATTTGGCTCCAAGTCCTGTAAACTGGTCTCCACCCAAAGTTTCATAATAATGTTACTGTTTGACTAGATACGTGATTTGTTGAGATGTTATAACTTCCGTGGTTACTTTACTACTTTTCCATCCCATAATTACATTCTCTTAAATCTCTTGAGAGTATAAATTACAGCTTGAAAAAATAGTGCGTACTCTTTCGAGTGTTAGATCCATCATAATTTGAATCAATTAACTTGACTAACCTGCATATGTTACAATCAAAAATACAATAATAAAAAACTGTAGTAAATTTAAAACAACCTAACACTACATTCACATTTAAAGTTCTTTAAATATGATATGCATATACTGAAAATTACGTCAAACTAATTTATCCGGTTTCAGGAGCCAATTTTATTATTAATTTCCGCGTTGCCTCTACGGACTACGAAGTAACTCTAATCAAATCTTGTTTAAAATTCGTTTTTGCTGATTCATTTACATTAGGCCAACGAGATTATTCTATAAATTAATTAAGCGCACAACTTAGTTAGTTATTCGTATGTGTGTATTATAAAATATACGTCAACTTTGTTAATAAACCTTAAAAGGTTTTAAAACAAATTATATCGAAAAATGTTTACTCGGAATATTCCAGAAAAGCTTAAATTTTAACTTGATAGATTCAAACCAGTGTTAAAGTTGTAATGACAAGAGCGAACTCTCTCAAATAAAGGCAAACCAAATAAATTTCCAAGTAAACTATCCCTTCTAGTTTGCGAGACAATTTGAAAAGGGAATTAAGGGAAAAGTAAAACGACCTTAAAAGTTTAAGCATAGCAACTAGTCTACTTGAAGCTGGTTTCGGATTGTTTGTTTAACCCATATTTATAATTTACAAATCTTATTTCATATTTATATAACAAAGTCGATTTAGGAACACTGCTTACACTAGAATCAGATTTTAAGGCAAAATTACAACTGACTATAACTAAATGCGAATCAGTATTCTATCACCTAAAAAAACTGCATTTTATAAGCAACGCCAATTTCAGAGTATGTAATAAAAATAAACAGACCACACCCCATTTAAATAATGGTGTACTGGGACAAAATTTTTCGGTTGACACTAGTCTTCATTATGTTGGCGATCAAAAAAAAACTATCAAAATTCCAAATCGAAAGATGTTTAAGGAAAATGAATATGTCAAGCTATAATTTCGTCCCACCTATCACAACATCACTTTTTATTACTCTTAAGTTTTTTAAGAAGAAAATTACTTACTTGCACAGTTTTGTCGTTATCACTATCAGCTAAATGTTTAAAATTGAACTAACAGCAGTATGGGATTATTAAAATTTTAAGCTAAAACTTTAATTAAATATATGTTCTTCGATATCCCTTGCAAAAAAATTATAGGTACAAATTATTCAATTTGGAAAAAAATGCAATAAAAACTGGGGACTGTATTAGAAAGAAAATTACCTAATTTATAGATCGTCATCAGCTTAAAATAAATGTCTTTTCCCATATTTTACCTAACCAATCCCGTCTTTATTAAGAACAAACCTTTTAGTCCCTTCATTAACATTTCCTTAATCAACACCGAAATAATGGAGAGATCTCTTATCTCAATGGAGAAAGTTAAACAGGCATGAAGTTTTGTTTGAAGAAACAATGAAAAACAGAAAGGAAAATAACTGTAATTTTTCATTGTTTAAATATTGAGTTTTAGAAAAGTTTAGCTGAACTTAATCGTTTTTCTTTTGTTTGTACTGTAGGCTAATATTAGATTACTTTTAGGGTAGTAAGTAAAGTATGTATTAACATATAAAACACTATTTGAAATAATGTTTTTTTTTTAAGTGCGACCCTATTTGTGTGAAAAAACTTTATAACAATTTTTTCTGTCCTTATTTCTCATCACACTTTCGTTTGATTTGTTTTTATAGCTGCTTTTGCGTGCAGAAAAATATCAATTTGCAAACTTGGTAGGAACATAACTATTTAACAAAAGAAGTTGAAATATGGGGTCTTTAATTTTAGTTTTTTAATTGTATAACAACCTTCACTTCTCTTAAAAATAAACTTTTTAAATTTGATTTTTTTGACAGTAAATAAAGTAATAGCGTTTGTAAGAAACACCACATTATTTTTTAAAGGCACTTAGCATCGGTAAAATACAATCTTTGACTTTATTTGCATTAATATAAAATGCAATAATTACAAACAATGCTCGTAAATTTTATGTTTAATATAATTTAAATGAAAATATAAAGATCCGCACTGCAGATAGTTGCATGAAAATAAATTTTCATATTATATCTAATCTGCTACTGCTTGGAATTAAAACAATGAAAAATGGAATAACTTTTTCCACTGAGTTCATTATATAAAACTTTTAATCGGATTATTTTCAACCAGCTCGACAAAATTTCTTAAGTTCTAAAAGAGACATAAAATAAAAAAGTTACAAAAAATAACATCTAAGACCATTAAAAGTATGTAGGTGTTTAATAGTTCACATTGTCTTGCTTCTAATTGGATTTTAAGGTAAAACGGTTAAATAAAAAAAAATTGCACGTGTCCAGTATAATCTTTAAAAACTATAATATTAAATGCAAGGGTTAAATAAAGATTAAGGGACCAGAAATGATGTTGTCAGAAAGACAGATAGGTGATTTTATTAACCCGCCTTTTTTTAAATGTATTTAAAAGCTGTAATATAATTTTAAATTTAAACTTATTTCAGAAATACTTTGGACCTCAACCTCTGCAACCTAAAAATACCTTAAATCCCAACTCTTGTTATAACCCTTATTTACATTTAATTTTACAGCGCAGAAAATACGCAACAGGATTTATTATCGGCATAAAGGAAATAAACCCTATTAAAACTTTTGTATGTGGGACACAAAGGAATTAAACCTAAAGAGTTGTTTTAATTTATCATTATTAAAATTCCTAAATTACTATCTAAATATATTATTTTTCTGGGACGCAGTACATATATTTTAATTATGCTATTTTATATTATTAGTTTTAATTAGAGCAATAAAATAGAAAAATAAATATCTTAAAAAAAAACGATTTTTTTCCTTTTAAATATTGAGGGTTATATACACTAGTGTTGTGAATTTTTTCTTCTTAAAGACTTCAGAATCATAATCTCTGATGTCGTGATGATATAGCATTTAATATGTTTGTAGACATCCATTGCATGTATAACACTGGAATTTTCGGTAAAATATTGCACTGTTATGGATAAAATTAAAAAATGCAATAAAGTTATAGATGTCCAACGTTTTAACTTGGGCAAACCAAATGTATTTTCAGGCCTTAAAAAAGAACGTTACAAATTTAAAAAATAAAGATATGAGTGATTTTTCAAATTTTTAGAAGTTTAAATCGATAATCATAAATTAATCGTTAAAAATTTTAAAAACAACATATCGCTAGACCAATATGGTTTTTTTTTAAGTGAAGATCGATAGCGACAAATTTTAGAATATTTCAAAATTATGTAGTGAATACTGCCAAGAATGGCTGTTAAACATAACTAACACCAACCTTATAAAGGAGATTGATAGAATTTTCTTCTTCTTAGTTGCTTATTTCTAAACTTGAATTATATTCAGTCCAAAATGTTTTATTTAGTTACAGTAAATTAAACCCGTTAAAGACTAATATAAAGTACGATTTTTTAACCAGAAATTTAGAATCCATTATCAATATTTTATTACTGAAACTGTCCATTATTTTAACAATTATTCAGTGTTTAGATAAAGTACAAAATTAACTAGCATCTTTTAATATAAATTAAAATTTTATTACAAGTATTTTCCTTGCTTTTCCAAACGTCAATAGGGGAAATATAATTTTTTTTTGTATAAATAAATAAAAAGTTTAACTAAGTCTTAATATACTGATATAACTTAAAAAAAACTAGAGCAAGGCATTGCGTACCATTGAACTAATTAGTAATGCAATGTGTTTTTAAACAGACTAATGACGTGTTGATTTGGGTATAGCTTTTAAAAGTGTTGTTAAAAAATTATTGTGATTACGTTATTAGAATAAATATTAACAGAATTATTAAGACCTATAATAAGTCGGCTGGAAAAACGACTAATGTTGAAAATAGGTAATTTGAGAGAAATACTTTTTTATATTTTAAACTTAGATAGATTAAATAAAAAACCTTCTGAAAATTAATCATTTTTTTTTAATGGCAACGAAAGTTTTTTTAAATTTTCCAAAAAACCACGGTAATGTTTGTTTTAATAGTGAGAGAACGATAAAGTTTTCCAGTTTGGCGGAAAAAAATGTCCTTAAACACAACATCTAAACCTAATAAAACCAAAAGTTTGCAAAGTAAAGTTTATTTAACAATTTTTACATACCACTTATTTTGCCATTTTTATTTTAATCAGTGACTGCTTTTTTGCTTTCTTTGCTGCTTTTTGGTTTTTCGGGTGCGTTTACTTACCCGCGTCACTTATTATTTCAAAAATTATATTATCGTTTATTAAATCGTCGCTCTCGTAAATATTTACTAGAACTAAAAATAATAAACAGTTCTACAGAAATCATGCAACGACGGGATGGGTAGACTATCAGCGGTAAAACTGGAACTTTAGCATTATTTTCACTTATAAATAAATAAATTAATGAATGAATGAATCCATAAATCAATGAGTAAATAAGTAAATGAGTGAGTGAATGAATAAATGAATAAATAAATAAATGAAAGAATAATTAAATAAATAAATGAATAAATTAATAGATAAATAAACAAATAAAAAAATAGGTAAATAAATAAGCTAATAAATACTAAAAAAACGACAGTCACAAAAATGAACTATAGGATCGGTAAAATTTAGTAGCAAAAAATTTAAATATATTTTAAATATTTTAGAAACATTACTAGATACAGACAGCCTATTGGGGAAAATTAAAAACTGAAAATTATACAATTTTAACGCTATCTTAATCTGTCCCTTTAAATGGTAGCACCCAAGTTTACATGTAATTTTCCGCCTTATTATGATTGGGAAAATGCAGTCAGAGTCTATTTAGCAAACTGTCTGACTGAAGTTGCAATATGTAACAAGAAATGAGAGCCTAAGCCTACCATTTACATTAAATTTTAAAGTGGCCTTTAATATTGTAACCAACAACAGTCTAAAAACAGATTTAATTACATAAATAGTAAGTAGTAGTTTCTGTTTAGATCGGTGACAATAAAAATTTAATAAGGTGTAATAATTACCAGAAAAAAACGCCATGTTTAGAAAATAGGCTAATAACATATTGAGCATTCAGGTCTATTGTATACCAATATTGGTAATAATAAATTCAGTAATTTCGATACCGAAATTATATTCACTGGCACACGTGTCGATCGAAAGGCAATTATCGAGCCTCTGTTTTGTCGAAGTAAACCACAAATTTAACAATATAATTGCATTATATGCTATTATGCTATATGCTATTGTGAGTATTTCCTAAAAGATATATATCTATAAATATATGTGACTAAATGAGGTTATGTATCAATTTAGCAGAATTTAAGTTTAGTTTAAATTAACAAAAAATTAATAACCAGTGAATAATATTAACAAGAATAACGGTTAATTTTTAATTACGTCTATAAACGTAATAAACAAAATTAAAAAATGCATAATGTAAACTGAACAAATAAAAATTAAAACAGTTGGTGATACATACGAACCAAAGCGTCCTGTACCAGTTAAGAAATAAAGACAATTTTAAGTTTAAGATGTTGGTGTAATTAAATTTTAAGATTAATTTATATTAATTTTTTCATTAAAGGAATTATGTGGGTCTGCTAATATGTGGTCTAAGGACTAAGCCTTGGTAACCCTCTTTTGATTTTAAGACAATTAGAAGAGTGATTAACTACAGTAACAGATATACGTCGATAAAAGAAGAGAATAGAATATTAAATGCAAGGTTCTAGAAATGTCAAGAGTAATGGATTGGTGGAACAAACGTCTGGTGTGATTTTTTTGTGGCAAAATTTGTACACTCTATTATAAATGAGTTTATGTTTTTTAAAACATTTTTTATCTTTTTATCTTTTAAGTTAAAATATGCAAATCAAAGCATTAAAACCGCCAAAGTAATCAATAATCCACAGTTAAATATTTGGAAACAACTTAAATTTTTCATTATGTTTATTGTTTTTATTTTCTTAGTGTATTGTATATTAACACAAAGAAAATAAATCCTAAACAACACTTTAGAAAACCAAACTGTTTTGAAATTTTTATAAATTACCTAATGACTTATTTAATGTATAATTTCTTAACACTTTAGATTATAACCAAACTTGTTTTTTGAAAAATTTAAATTATAAATTACACATAATGACTTATATTAATACTCTCTAACATATTATGTATTAATAGTTAAAAAAAATAATTAAAGAAATAAATACAATTTTATTAAATAACTTACCGATTTAACAGAATTAACGTCGTTAAGAATTGAACTTAACTAAACAGCTGATATTTGTAAGAACTGAATTTTAACTTAATTAAACATCTGCTAAAGTATTGATTAAATTAACAGAACTCTTAAAAAAACTTGTTCTTTTATTCACACTATAAAGTGTGGTCGCACTTCCCTTAACAAGATTAATATAAGTTTGTTAGAAATCCCAAACCTCAAGACCAAGTCACTTAGACTTATGCAAACTCAATGAAATAGGTTTTCGGTCGAACTAATTTGCATTTCGGGATTTTCGGAGGCAGAGAATACCACAAGTGATTATTGGTTTTTAAGAACAACAAAAAACAAACTAAAGAAAAACAATATGGGAAAAATTAGGTAAAAATTAAAGTATGTTTTATACGAGTGAAATGCGTGTAGATTTTTAGTTTGTTTAACCAAATATATTTTAGCAATAGAAAAAACGGAATATTTATAATTATTTGTGCTATTGGCTTTTTCTTTAGAACGAAACTACAACCATAAAGGGGTTTCATTGTTCCGCACGTAATCCCAAATTGTAATAAAACCGCGCTTGTGAAGAATAAGGCGTTAAAATATTTGTGATTTTGTTACTTTTTATTTATTTAATAAGAGTTAGGAATAAAGGTTGATTTTTAAAATGTTAGAAATGTATTTTTTAACGCTAATATCTCAAAATCCAAAATAGAAAACTTCAATTTTTGCTAAGTAACTTTAGGTCAAACATTTACTGTTTCATATAATTTATCAAAATTGTTATGCACAGCTGGCCTTTTTACCAAAATCGCAAAATTATACATATCTACCTTGATTCGCAAATCCTTATAATAGGTATAAGTACAGGTAACAATAATGCGCCAAGTAGGCAGTGTAGTACCTTATACCCCAGCACAGTGATAACAAAAATGTTAAACATATAACACAAAGGTGAACTAAACAATTATCATAGGGAAATGTATGTAAAAATAATTTTGCGTATTTATTAAAAAAATCAGTTTTTTATACTAGTTATGATAAATTATATAAAAAAGCAAATGTTTAATTTAAAGTTACATTAAATAAAAATTGGAGTTTTCTATTTTGGATTTTGAAATATTAAGCGTAAAAAAACACATTTCTAAAATGTTTAAAACTAACTTGTATTCCTAACTCTTATTAATTAGATAAAAATTAACAAAATCACAAATATTTATACACCTTATTCCTCACATCTCAATGCCTCTTATATACATGTCGATAATTTGTAATTGTCACATCATGGCCTACAAAAATTTTGGAAAAAAAAATCGATTTTGGAAGCCATTTTGAAATCAAATGACAAGTTTGACACATGGTTGAAAAGAAAATTTTGAGACGGATCAGGTAGGCTAAAAAAATATACAGGGTGCCATTTAAAATTTAAAATTAAGGTTAACTTTCGGTTAAACCGGAAGTGAAAAAAATAGTTTTATTAATTTATTAAAAACGTGTTCTTATGACAGATGCATCACCTAAATTTCAAAGATTATTTCTTATACATAAAAAAGTTATGGGCTGTTACATGTCTGCTGTGTCACCCGGTATATTAATAAACTTAAAACTAAAACCTCCAAACTTAGAACTTCATTTTATGTAGTTTTTAAAATGAGACAACTCTGCATTTTTATTCTAATTAATCAAATCATTAAACGGATGATCTCTTAAATATTATGTGCCCCATCTTGCTAAAACCATATTTAAGAAACAATGTTAAATAAAGTTCTGACATTTAAAGGTTTTAGTAATGTCAATATGCTAAATTCACTGCAGTAAAAATAAATTGGGCTTTGTATTTTGAAAAACAAAGTTGTTTTCGTTATTTCAGGAAGTGTACACTTGACATTATTGCAGATATTATCATTAAATCTACTATGTAGTAATTTTTACATTTTTCTATTTTACGGTTTACGAAACACAAGACCATTTTAGGACTTCTGAAAGACAATATATATTTATTGTATTGTGACCTTTTAAATAATAAATTCGAAGACGTTCGTTGAACAATGAATCAAGCTAAAAAATATTTTATTAAGAAATAACTATATTCAAAAATACTGGAACAAGGGTGAATAACCTTTTTATGTCACAAAAGTTACCCTACGGTCATGGGGAAATCAAAGATTATCATCTACTTTTGTGCAATGTGTCAAATAGGAGTTTTTACAAAAAATTAGAAAGGAAATGTATACTTTAAATAAATAATTTATTTAAGAATCGTATTGCGCTCAATACTTTTTTCATATTCTTTTATGAAGTTTCAAAGTCTTGTTTTGATTAATTTTTTTTAAAACAGTTAGTTATCATTAATTTTCTAGGATATTTCCCTATTAAAAGCTAGTTCCAATTTTTAAATTTTACCAGTCCAATTTTACGCGTCAAAGAATCATCAGAATACGTTTGACACCATAGATTTGTCTTTACATCGGTTATTTATAGGTCGTATGTTGTTTTAATACCAGATCTCCCGTGTACGTGTACCATGTAGCTAATGCCAATTCTCTATCTATCTATTTTACTTTTATCTCGAAATAGCCAAGCTGTGGTATCGGTGGTCGATAAAATGACCTATAAATGGAACATCAGGTCTGTTAACTCTAAGACATCCTTTCCCAAAACTTTTTCACTTTTTTGTTTTTTTTTTATCTCCAATATTTAAAAATTCCTAATCAATTTGACACATGGTGTATATATGTTTTTGGTTAAATGTACAAGGTGCATGTTTTTACTGAAAATCCTGAGTAAAGATTTTTATAACAAGACACGCACCCTCTTAAAAAGGTGCGAAACATTTGTTAAATAAAGTGTAAAAAATAAAATTAAAAAAAATTCCAAGTTAATCGCTTATAACTTTGTAACTCTTGGTCGTAGAGCAAAATTGTGAGAAGAATAAAGTTTATTTAATAAATTGCCTACGAGATTAGAGCATTAGTTAAAAATCGTAAAATGCATCACGCTTGTTGCAGAAAAACAAAAAACAAACAATAAAGGCAGAAGAAGAGTAGTTTTTTGCGTGATTTTTTTGCATCGTTTAAATTTTTCTAAAAAGGTCCATATTTAGCCCAAAAGAACATTATTATATGGTAAAACATTACATTAAATTTTTGTTATGTTTGGTATGAGTTTTTGCAAAATAATTTTGCAATCCAATTTCTTTTGAAAAAAATTGACAATTTTGCAAATGGAGGAGAGTTCAGAATATTGAACCTAGACTATATTTTTTTACATATACTGGAGACCTTAAGCTTTTAAATTAAAAAAAATAAATAAAAATCGTATCATTTGCGTGTCTTCCGCAACCTTTTAAAAGTATGATTTTTTTTTGTTTACAATCAAACTCATCATCTTTACGAATTTTTAATGAAAAATTTTATTTAAAAATATGGTTAAAAAGTACTTGTACGCTTTTTTATTAAATCAAAATCGACAATCGGTCGATTGGCTGCCAAAGTTGACCTGCATTTAAGGCGAATTTATAAACAATAATAAATATCAACTTCTTGCATATGCTTTGTATGTTAAAAATTATATATCTTTATTTATCATTTTCAAAAATTTCAGCTTAAATCCAAAGATTTGATTCAAAAACTTTAAAACTTAAGATTTAGTACGTAAAATAAAAATCAAATGTCTAGGTCCAATATATCTGGCCGAATATGGAGGTCCTTGGAGAGAAATTTGAGGGACCGAAAAGTCTATGCAAATAACTTCTTTTTCTTGTTGTTTTTTTAAACTATTTTGAGGCAAGCCTAATGCATTTTGCGATCTCTTATTAATTCCATCTATAGGAATTTTTTTAAGAATCTTTTGTCTTTTTACAATTTTTTTGTACGACTACCATAAAGTTTTTTTACACTTTGTATAAGTAACAAATTTTTGCCATTTTCTGTTGTTATACAGGGTGTTTCGGGAGGAAAGGGAAATATTTTGGGTAAATGTTCAGAAGGTCAAAATAAGAGAAATTAACCCATGTTTTAATCCGATTCTTAAAAAATCTAATTTTTTTGTAACTATTTTTATTTCAAAAGCAACACAAACAAATACTAGTAAAACAACAAAATTCCACTAATTTAGAATGTTTTCGAAAATACCCCCACCAACTTCAATACAAGCTGCAGCACATTTATTATTCGCTCGCAAGAAATTATGCACCCGACTAAAATGAGGCGGGGCTCCATCGTGCTGAAAGAACATTCGGTGTCGAACAATTAGCGGAACATCATCCAACATGTGTGTTAAATGGTAAAAACCGTAAATATCCATCTCCAGTAAGACGCTCATTCAAGACCAAACAACTGGTCGTTGAGCATTCCACACCACACATTAATACGGATTCGATGTTGAAAGTTTCGTTCAAACGTTGCATGAAGATTTTTTGACCACCGATGTTCATTGTGACAGTTACTGATTCCATCGAGTAAACTGAGCTTCATCGTTAAATAAAATATATTTTTCACAACCGCGCGAAAAGTACCATGTTTGCGCTTCAAAAACAAAACATAAAGTTGCACTTTTCCGAGGAGCAAGCGTTTTTTTACTTTGTCGCTCGCTGAGTTATCAAGGAAACCGTAATAGAAAAACGTCACATTTGACACCACAGTAGGCGTTGAACGGTAGAAACTTTATCTGAAATTGTCATTAAAAATTGTGAGAATTGCACCTTTACCTTTAATATCGTAAATAATAAGAAAAATGACTAGATAATAATTATATAAAGATCTAAATGTATATACATATTACAATAATTATTACAATAAAATAAATTGGTATAGTAGCCACGGTTTTATTAAATCTGTTTTTATTAACTACTTCACCTTTGCATGTTCCGTTGAATGTTTAATAGTGGTAAAATGCAAATTACATTAGTTATACAGAATAATAAAAGTTTATGTTCGGAAAGTCCCTACATCGTTCTGACGGAGTTTTCTTCCACTAAAAGTGGTAGAAATGTACTTTTTTATAAATAATTGAATTTTATATTCTACGTCATATAACTATGTATATTACGACAAATCAAGTGATAAATAAAGCAAATTACAAACTTTAGTTATAGAAACTAATTAAAAAATAGTTATTATGATTACAAACTCTAATTTTCTAAACTTTTCATTATACTAAAAATAGTAGAACTGTATATTTAGTAAACAATTCGCATTATCTATAAATTACATTGATGTCCAAATTATCGCTTTAAATAAAATACAAAACTACCAACTTAGGTTACGAAAAACAGTTTGAAAATTGGTTTGTCGATATCCTTCTTTTATTTTTTATTAATTTTGTACTACTAAAGGTGGTAGAAATCTATTTTTTTCTGATTTAAACTGATTATATTTATAGCTTTCACATAACACAGGCGAGTATTATGTTTAGATATGATAGGAGGCCATGCAAATGATTATTTGACGTATCAAAAAGTTTTTTAAACAGCTATTGGTGTTTAATAAATTAATTGTAATAATTATCTGATAATGGACAGTTTTAAAAGTATAAAATATGTAATTGTAAAGAATTGAGCCATGTCCAAATACGCCATTCCAGTTTAATATACTTAACTGCGCTAATTGAGAACTGCGACCAACATCTTTCGAAAAATGGTTTGTTCAACAGCATTCAGAAGAGTCTACTACAAATTTCGACCAAATATTACAATATTCCCAAAAAAAGAATGAATAAAATTATTTTAAAATATTACATATATGTTATTAAACACAGACATTTTATACCGAGTAGTAATACGCCTGGTTTTTCACCCCTAAAAAAGGAAGAAGTATTAGAAGAATTCCAAAAACATTTAGATATTGTTACACAAAAATTTAAATCATAACGTAATACAATAATATGTAAATAACTAATTAAAAGGGTACTAAATAGTTTTTTTATTGTTTTCTTTTGCAGTAAATACCTACTACTGAAAAAACATTTTTACAATAACACACATCTGTAGCGCAAAATGATGCTTGCACGTTTTAAAATGTGAACTGTAAAATTTGAGGTTATATCAATAATCATTAATTTTTACCAATTATTTTATAAAATCTGCGGTTGTAGAAAAAATCTTGTGTGTAATTCGAGCGCAAAGTGACATTGTCGCTCTCGCGAGATAGCGACAATACTTTGCGCTCTTAATACACAAATAGCTATTATGTAGGCCTTGATTTTGTTGGATCCATTTACAAAATTGAACCCTTAAGCCATAATCACCTTCTTAAAGATGTTGAACCGGTTGAACATAGAAAGTCTTTAAACCGTTTTTTCTAAGTGTCTTCCAAACGCCCACATGTGATTCTAATCAAAGTTCTTTTGTAATCCGCCTCGTACTAACACCTGAGTTTCTTCAGCCATATCCAGATCATTCTCTTCATTTTCCACATTTAGATCCGCCTCTTGTTCAGAATCAATCCTTACGCTTGGAAACATTCATGTTTCCTGAGCATATGCAAAAACTTTTTGAAAAACTTTTCGATAAGGGACTCTTCGATTTGGAAAACGACGTCGGTATTCCTCAACAGCACGTAATGCGCTACCATTACAGAAACCATACACGAATATGTCAGCATACTCCCTATGGGTAAATGTGTGAGACATTACGTATGGAACCTTTTCTCTTTTCGAGTCGAAACGCTCAGAATCAATCAAACTGACAACCATGTTTGTCAAAACTACCAGTCAGTTAAATTAGGTATTGACAAGCAAGAAAATACCTACAAATTGGAGTTAGAAATACAAAAACTTACTTCAAAACTTTACAAAAAAAACTTTAGGCCGAGTATTTCAGAGACGGTTAAGAATCGGATTTAAACATATGGGTTAATTTCTCTTATTTTGACGTTCTGATCATGTTCCCAAAATATTTCCCTTTCCTTTCGAAACACCCTGTATACATCTTTCCGAAGGTTTCAGTAAAAACATGCCTGCCACCCCGTACAGTTCATAATAGCAAATATTTCAAATAAAATTACGAGACGAAGGTAAAAATTTTAACTTTAAAACAACTTTTAAAACTCTACTATGTTACTGTCAGATCTTTTTTACCGTATTTTAAACCTTCTAACAGGAAACAAGCTAGTAAAAATGTAGTTTAGAAAATCCGGTTTTATTAGATAAAACGTCTAGGACAGTTAGTGTTAGGAATAAAGAAAAAACCGGTTTTTAGACGTAAAAGTGATGAAAATAAAATATCAGAGCAAATTTTGCTACAGGGTCTATAACTAGAAAAGATGGAAACAATTATAAAAGTTTAAGTAAAAAAGCCTTATTAGCTGGGCTTAAAATATATAAAAATACATAAAAAGATTTTTATTTTTTTAAATACATAAGAAGTTTATTAGCCTTTATTTCACTGAATTGTTATTATTTCTATTTTTAACGTATTCTGCCTAAGGATTAACATATCGTTCCTTCATAAATTGCATTTTTTTAAACCAGGAATTAATTTAATAAGTTAGAGTCCCAGGGAGTCAAATCTGGCGAATAAGGTGGGTGTGGTAGCAACTTAAATTTTATTTTATCAGTTGTAACCATTACGGCAACACTGGTAGGGACAGTTTGGTTAAGTGTTTTTGTCACAGGAAATAGAAATTTTATATTTTGAATAATTTTTGATAAATCTGTTAAAGGAGAAGCCTCTTCTTTTGCTATTTTATTAATAGCTAATTTTTATGTATTTAAATGGATCTGATTAAAAAAAGTTTCATTTAAAGTATATTTGGTATTTTCCGAAATGATATTGCATTTACGTACTTCTACCAAACTCATAAATCATGCATACTAAGGTTTTATTTTATTTTTTCATAAATTATGAAAGCTTATTATATCCTTACTGTGTATCCAATATTGCAACGTTTTTAAAACTATTTCTTGCAGGTAACCACCACAAAATGATCATCCCCAGCCCCACTAGTTTCACCGTGACCACCGTCGGAACGTTTCGACAACGTTTCGTTTACTAGACAGGGCGTCCTTTTTTGGGACGCCGGCGGGGGGAACGCCATGTAACCCTCCCGCAACCTCTCACCGAATGCCAACCTCCACTATGTTCTCCAAACTACGAAGCGGGGGAGGGGGCGCCCAGACCCCCGTCGAGTCGAACCCCATCGGTCAGTATTTCGAAATTGGGAAACAGGTTGCCAACGCAGGGCCCGAGTTGGTATGGAAGATACACGATGCTTATAGGAAAAGCGATGGAAAAGTAAGTTTTATTATTTAAATATTAAAAAATGTTGTAGTCTTTATATTAAACAATAATTTGGTAAAATATTTGGTATTTATTGAGTTGTTCTTGTCGTTGTAGTAAAAGTAGACCAAACCTTATATGTTAAAAACAGTTTTTCGAATGTAGGAGGTGGCAGGCATATTTCTGCTGCAAACCCTTCAGAAAAAATGTAGATAATAAGAATCGAAATGTTTGCTCGTTCTCAGAAAGATTCAAAATATCTGGTTAATAAATAAAATGTAAAAAAAAATAAAAATCTTAATTTTCAACTTTAATCTCCCTATAACTTTGTAATTAAATTTTCCTTAAGTTAGAATTGCTTAGAAATCGCAAAATGCGTTACAGTTTTTTTCCCTTTATTTAAATAATGATTAAATATTTAAAAAAATGGAAAAAACTAAATAATTGCTTTTGTCTATAGATTTTCCGTCTAGGCCTGTGAATTTTGAGAGCTTGTATCTTGGTAATCAATTGACAGATTAACAATTTAAACATATTAAAAGAAACGCCTTTTCAAGTATATTTTTAGTAAAGCAAAACAAATGTTTATGCCTTTTAACAATTGCTGGAAGTGCTCAAATAATCCGATTTAAAAAAAGGGATTGAAAGCTTGGATGAGTTACTCCCACTTCGACCTAGGAATATCTTTTGTGAATACCCTGCACTGGTTGATCCCCTCAACTCCAAACTTCTTGCGAAGGTGGAGCAGGGGGCAAGTTTCTTTATATCTTCAGGAGACAAAAATGCTTCTTTTGGATATTTTTGCCTTTAGCGTATTAATACCATATGTTCGCATAGTTTATGTTCTGCGGTTACTCTTGATCTGTCGCAAAACCTACAGCCGTTAATTGTTAGTCTTTCCCATCTTTTTGGGGTGACTATCCTGGGTTCTTATAGCTTCTTGATATAGGTACTTAGGCAATTCTCATATCTTTGGCCTGTAGCGTTGTTTTAGTAAGTATCTTTTGCTTCTCTTTTCATTCTCTGAGTTCTTCCAATAGGTGAGCTCTAGTTGTGCCTAAGGAAGGTTCTGGTCCGTAAAACAACCACGTAAACGCCCACTTTGGCTAGTTGGTCGGCAATTTCATTGCCTCTCACCCTATCATGTCCTGGGACTCACATTGGATTAACTTTGTTTGTGGCCAGGTGGTTAAAAGATTATCAGCATTTCCAGGCAAGCCTTGAGTCAGAGCACTGCTGCTCCAGCTTTCTTTTTTATCTGAGATCCATCCGTATACCAGAGCAGCGAGCTACGTTCCAGTTTGATATCTTTTCTCCTATATTTTGGCGGCTCTGAATTGTTACTTCAAAACAGCATCGAAAATCCAGCACCACTAAAATTAAGTCTGTGGGTTTGGTCAGAGCTTCTGTTTAAATATTTTTTAATATTCTGAGTGACCATGCCGGTTTCCTGACTTCAATTTACTTGTCTGTATTAATAATTCCCAGATACTAGACTTCTTTTAAGAGCTCGATCGTCTTGCCGTTAAGCGTAGAAGTTTATAGATTTAGCTTCCTTTTTTTTGGTGAATCGTTCTAAGACGGTTTTGCTTTCTCCAGTGTTTAACAAGGTTTAGCACAGTTTGCATGCGTGTAGAAACAATGCAGTCATGCTTGCATATAACGGTGATAACAAGGTCATCAGCATAGGCTTGTTTAGCCGAAAATCACTTGTAAACCCTTTTAAAAATGTAGCATAATTTCACCATAAAACTGTGTAATTGTGTTTGAAGATTTATTATGCACAATTGCTTATACTTTTTGTACCAAACCTATTGTCCTATTGTCCATTTTTTGCAATGCAGTAAGTTCACAATTTTATGAAGAATTAGTACACATTTAAGAAAGTATTAAAAAAATCCAAGTTCCATATTCTGGACTTTACCCAATGTGCAAAGCTGTTCATTCTTGCAAACGATATTACATAGCAAAATTTGAAGTGATGTTTTATCATAGTAAAAGGTTCTTTTATGGCCGATTATAAAGGTCCTCAGGAAAATCTCAAAGGCCCAAAACAATCATACAAAAAATTAGGTTATAGTTTGCAACAAGCGTTCTACATTTTGGGATCTGTGACCAATCTATCTTGTAAAAATTGTAACTATAAAACTTTTCTCTTACTGCAATTTTTTTCTACGACCAATTCTTACTAAGATATAAGTGATCAAAGTAGAAATAATGCGCAATATTGTTTCACATTTTAATTATTAAACAAATGTTCTGGATCTTTCCGAAAAAAGTATATGTTGATTACAATTTTCTAAAGGGCTTTTGGCAAAAACATGCCTGCAACCTTGTTTAACTTACAAAAAACAGCAGGCTTGGACCTAAGAGCTAGTGGCGAATTTAGAGAGCAGGTTTTTGGCCACACATAATAATAATAATAATAATAATAATAATCTCTAAAAAAAGTAATTTTTTTTTTAATAATATATATATATATATATATATATATATATATATATATATATATATATATATATTATATATATATATATATATATATATATATATATATATATCTTTATTCTGGAGAAAAGCCAAATAATGTTTCTTTTCTAATTTTGATGCTCCCGAAATCAAAAATAAGACTATAAAAAACCACACATTTGTCTAGTAGTCCTTTTGTTTGTCAATTCTGCTTATAAACCAAATCTTATCTGTTTTAGGTTGGATGTATGAGGTGGCGGGTATAAGATATTATATAATTATAGAATTAAGATTATGCTTCCTTTTAGAACAATTGTTAAATATTCAAGGTGTAATAAAAAATCGAAAAAAAAACTTTTGTCTGCTTTAATCGCTTATATCTTCGTACGTATTCATCGCAGAAAAAAAATTGTTAAAAGAAAAAAATGCATGTTTCTTACCAATCTCTATTTTATTTCCTACACGATAGCTAGAAATCGCAAAATACATTACGCTTGTTGCAAAAAAACAATAAATAAAAAATAAAAACGGTAGTTTTTTGCGTGATTTTTTTTTTGGATTCTTCAGGGTTTTCTGACAAGCTCCATATTCGGCAGAAAAAAGCATCTTGATACTATCCAATTTGCAAAATTGTTAATTTTTTTAAAATAATTTGAATTGCAAAGGTATTGTGCAAAAGCTATTGAACGAATTTCAACGAAATTCGGCATTGCATTTCACCATAATATGTTGTAAGTTTTATTCGATTGAGTATGGAAGTCCTTAGTAAAACCTAAGGATTCAAAAAATCCATGCAAAGAACAAATTTTTTTGCCTTATTTTTTAATGTATTGCTATTTTTAACTTATCCTATATTGTGGAAATTTTAATTACGATTCTTTTATTTCTGTTTATTTTTTTTACTTAATTAACACTTACAAAGTTAAAGACGATTGAGGTATTTTTTTATTTTCTTTTTCATTTTGTCTATTTAACAAATGTTTCAGACCTTTTTGAGAGAAGGCATAGGGAGCATATTTCGATTCTTGTTATATACATCTTTTTAAAGGGTTTCCAGCAAAAACGTGCTTATCACCTTGTATATTTAACAACCTTGTTTGTTTACAAATAAGGCTTGGTATATTTTGTAAGTTACTAATTAAACCTTAAAAAGTAAAAATGTAGAAATGATCGTTTCGGTAATAAATAACCAAAATCTGTTTTTACAAGCTGTTATTTAACTTGCAGTGTTTGTTGTTGTATGTTTGTATGTTTATTTAGGTCAAATCTTGCAACTGGATTTTAAAACAGTTATCCTTAACCGATTATGATATGATTTCAAATAAGAGGGTTTACTGGGAAGAATACGAAAAATAAAATGACGTCCACCTTAATCCAATATGGCTGACTTCCAAAGATATTGGACTATGTTTTTTTATGCACCCCCATGATATGAAAATCAAATAAAATGGTCAAAAAGAAAAAAAAATCAAAATGGTGAAAAACCAGATGGCCGCCATACTAATTCTAAAGACGGCAAGCGTTAGGGATAGTTTGGAGGTGAACAGACTTAGCACAGAAACATGTTCAGCTATAACTAAATTATAAAAAAATAAATTAATAGCAAATAAACATTTTTACGAACAAGCTTTTATTTAGACACTCTAAAAATAAGAAAACAAACTATAAATTAAAGCAAATCCAGTAGTTTATCAAACTCATCAATTTATTATAATACACAATTTATATTATTCTATTTGACGCAGTACAATAATTCAATTTGTTTTATTGTATTATTGAATATACAAGAGACAAATACGTAAAAATTTAAAATATATTTTTGCAAGTTTTACTTGTGCTAGATTTGATTTTGCTCACTGAATGGATATTTTCCATTTCTATTGACAACATTATTTACGTAGAAAGGAATATTTCAATGGAAAATAAAGACAATTTTCTATACTTGACAGGTGAAATAAATTTGTTTTGGATTTATAGGATAAAAATACAATACTTTTTAAATTTATAAACGAACGAAGAAGATATTTGTTCTACTATTTATTTACTAAATAAAATATGTAAAACGTTACATATGGTATTATTAATAATAAAATAATTAGATATTTTATAGGTTAAATTTGTTTTTCTTCTACTTCTACTCTTAGGCCAAATTCTGTAAATAATATTTGGGCAAAGAAATAAATGTGAAATAAAAGCCAATTTCTCGCTTTCCTTACTTTTTTTTTCTAAAAATTAGGAATCCAGGTTTAATTTTTTCCACAGTAATAAAAATAAAGCAAACATTATTAAATAACCATATAAAAAAAATATCACCACTATCCTCTGAAAAAAACTGGATAAAGGTTTGTAAGAAGATATAAAAATATATAATTTTATAATTTCGTAGCCCCAAAACTCTTGGAAAATAACATTTAACCTAATATATTAATTTTTATTTTAACTCTCGCTTGAGTCCCCATTGAGATCCCATTTTTTTTATAACGACATCGCTTAAAAGAAATTTCCTAATTCTTATGGTTACTTATTTTTTTATTAAGTTATGGCGCCTATAAGAGACAGAAAATATATATTATATATATATATATATATATATATATATATATATATATATATATATATATATATATATATATATATATATATATATATATATACAGGGTCATTTATGTCATATAAACATAAAAGCTCATACAAAAAAAAATAAAATTTTTATTTAATTTTTCCATTTTTTAAATTAAATCTATGATAATGTAAATATTGGAGTAAAAATTGGTATCTAAGGGTTTTTTGGTATGACAAATTCGAATCTAATCTTATTACGGCTCTTACTTGTAGAGGGAGCCACCTACACGTCTTTTTTATTATTTTAAACAATCACAACTTTTTGGTACGGCCCTGTATTACATTTTTAAGTAAATTAAATAATTGTTTTGTCATTTTTACGTCAAAAATTTTTATTTAATTTCTCTATTTTTTAAATTAAATCTATGATAATGTAAATATTGGAATAAAAATTGGTATCTAAGGGTTTTTTGGTATGACATATTCGAATCTAATTTTAGTACGGCTCTTATTTGTGGAGGGAGCCACCAACACGTCTTTTTACTATTTTGAACAATCACAACTTTTTGGTACGGCCTTGTATTACATTTTTAAGTAAATTAAATAATTGTTTTGTCATTTTTACGTCAAAAAGGTATACATGTTAGAAGTTGATATAATCAACCGTTTTCGAGATATTTGGATTTAAAAAAAAATACGACGCATCTGATTTTATTATAGCAAAATAAAAAAAAATGAAACAAAATGTATAATTAAACAATATGTATTTTAATTTTCAATAAAACTATTGTTCTTAAATTATGTTCGGCAAAACATAAGCTAGGTTTTATAATTTTTAAAAATTCCACCATTTACTTCTAAGCACATGTCAACTCTGTGGTAAACACCCTGTATCTCGAAAACGAAGACCTTATATTTTTATAGACTTTTATGTTTATTTTTGGATATATATGTCTACTTAAGTTGGAAAACTTTTTTACTATTAGTTTTACGAAAGAAAGTTATTCTTTTTAAAAAGTTCTGCTTGTTCTGAAACCTAAAATGCAATTATTATCAAATTTTTTCAATTTTATACGAGAAAAAGTAAAAAAATATGAATTGTGCTTAAGAGTAAAGTACCTTTATATTTCAAAATATCGAAAATTGTTAATATGAACAGTTATTCGGAATTAAAAATAATGTTTGTATTCCTATTAACCAATATATTTCTTAAAATTTCTTTTAAAGTATATTTTTGTGTCTCTTAAACAAAATTTAAGATTTTGCAGTAAAAGGTATTGGTGGTAATTAGTCGTTTTGGATATAATTAATTTTCGATTTATTTTTTGGTTTTGTAAAGTGTTTAAAATATCCAACACATTCTAAAAATATCTTTTTATTTTTAAAAAGAGTTTATCTATAAGCAATGAAACAAAAGAATACATTTTTTTTGTAAATAAAATACTATTTAAAAAATATTTACCGACTTTTTAAAAAAATAATATTAAAAAGTAAAAATAGGTTTTGAGTATTATTAAAAATAATTTAACCGTAGTTATACGTGATTGTAATGTTACCCCTTTTATTCTATATTTTATAAAAAGGTAAGAATGAAAGTTTTCTATGGATTACAGCAATACTGTAAGTCTCTTTTAGACAAATTGAACAAGAAAAATTGTCTCATCAACTCTCTATCTACAGTTAGAAAGTTACAAAAGTCCAACGATGCGATTTCTCGGAAAGTTTTGATATTTTCAAAACTCTCGAGGCTGAATAACTAGTGTTTTTACTGCACAGCTTTGTTCCATTTTATAAGTAAAAAAGTTTAAAAAGTTCTGCAATATACGAAGTTTTATTACCTGTATTAATTTTTAAAGCCTTTATTCTTTACTTTAATAACTTAAATAAATACCAAATATGAATATTTTTAAAGATCTAAAAGTATGACACTGCAACAAATATAAACTATCATCGACTTGCTGTTTTATGTCAAAGAAAGCAAAACATTTTAACGTTTAATGAGACAATGTGGTTGGGTTATAAGAAAAAAAAACTGATTAGAAATTATTAAAATATAACGTAATTAGTTTTTTAACGAAGGAAATTTGCAAATTTTTGGCTGTACAATTACCAAAAAACTATTTTTTTCTGCGGATATCAGAGCAGAAAAGCAAACTCAGTTTATTATATTTTAAAATCCCAATTTTAAGTATGGCCTAAAATCTAGAATTTTATTTGGTAGTAATTCGTAAGAGCAATAAATGCCCGAAAATTAGAACGTGCCATCATTTAAAAAATTCTATTTTTTTTATTAAAATAAAGGCAAAAAAACAATTTAAAAAATATATTTCTTTGCCCACATCTTTTTAAGGCAGGATAGACATAGGCATTACTTTAGGCAGAAGTAAGCTGACGTTGAACCCTTCAAAATAAACGTTGCTAAAAGTATTTTTATAAAAACCTTACAGAGATAGGATTTTCTGAATTTTACAACTGTTTGTTAATTTTTATTTTATACCAGATTATTTGTATTTAAAAAATATTACGAAAATTGTCTAATAACGGTAAATTAATAATAAAATACAAATTATTATTAAAATAATATATTTTATTAACATTTATCCTATCATGAATAATAGTCCAATAATAACCTATCAAAAATCATAAAAGTTTATAAAGATCTGAATACAATTTGGTTCAATTTTAAAATGGACTTTATATTTTAAGTATTCAGGAATATGGTATGAGCTGTATTGTCTTGTATAAAAATAAACATCCATTTAAAAAACTTATTGCCAAAATACAAGCAAACTCAAAATATCTAAAGGGGTCCTAAATAAAGATATGGACCATAAAATAGGCATTGCTTTTAATGTCCAATAGATTTTAAGTAATTTTGATAATTTTTTTTTATTAAACATAACACTTTTGTTTTTATTAATATATAACCACAATGATTTTTTACAATTAAATCATTATATATTTGACAACAAACTTAAAGTTTACATGGTAAATTATTAAACTCTGTTTTATTATTAAAATATTGTTATATTTAAGTAAATTTTCTTTTAATGGGAATAAAAAAAAATCGATAATAAAAAAATATTAATTAAAAGTCATTTTAGAGGTTTTGTAACAGCTTTTTTTGTGAACCAATGAACAAAAATCGAAAAAAAAATTGTTTGTTTTAACTTTATTCTTTTCTTTTGAATAGGAAATTTTATTCTCTACAAAAAAGCTATTTACAAATTTTTGCTTAAAATGCAAAGACTTCGATATGATTAGAAGTTTTTAATGATGACAAATTCAACCTGTTTGAAAAAACGCGATGCATTACTTTAAATTACTTAAATTACTATAAATAAAGCAAAAGGTAAAAGAAAATATTTATATTTTATAAAATCTAACAAATTAGTAAATTAATTAACAATTTAATAAATTTAAACAAACTTTAATATCCTTTCAAACAAATTTAATATTTTATTGCGGCCCCGTTTTTTCTAAGACAGAGTTTAGCCTTCCAGGCATCGAATGGACCAAAGCCCGGGCGTGGTCCGGATTTCCTCGTAACTTATTTCACGCCTCTAAAATTTTATCCTTAAGTTCGTTTACATTTTGCGGCCTAAACTAATTTTCCCTATTTATTTTTTTAACTAATAAGCCCCAAACATTTTCCATAACATTTAAATCCGGATTACGTGCGGGCCACGGTAAAACCCTGAATCGCTGCTCTTCCATCCATTCATCGACTTGCCGGGCCGTATGAACGGGACACTTATCTTGCTGAAAGATAAAATTTCTGTCCAAAAATCGATCCAGTACAAAAGGAAGCATGTTATTCTGTAGTGGATGTATATATACCTCCGCATTGAACCTTCCTTCAATAAACTAACATACACCAAGTTCTTGTGCACTCAGCCACCCCCAAACATTTACCGAAAATCACCCACTACTTTTGTCCTTTTGGATATATTTTTCATCAAATCGTGTTCCTTGATGTATCCTTGACCCTTTTAATAGGACGACTAAAACCCCTTTTCATCGAGAATATTATACCAAAAAATCGGATTCAAGTAAAATTTGACAAATCCAATGTTTTTCTTTATTTGTATTTGTTAAAAACATTTTGGCTGCCCTGGGAATTTGGGATATTCCCTTTGTTTTTAGCCGTGCCGTTCTAACCTTGCGGGGTTGTTTCCCCCGTTCTTGTTTAACTCAGATTTAAATGGTTGGTTTATCAAAACTTAACTAAATTATTGTCTTGTTTTGTTTTATAGTTTGGGGACCCCTTTTACTCTTCTCTCAAAATGTTTCCCCATTTTTTAAATGAATAGTACTTTTTGGGGTGTTAAACTCTTTTTGCCACACCCCTTTTTGGCCAACCTCTCTGCTCAATATAAGAATAATTTCTTCTTTTTCAAAATTAAGTTTGGCATTTTTAAAAAATATTTTTAGCATAAAAAGGAACCTGTTTCTTTATTAGGTTTTTTCCGGTATTTTTATTTAGTAGAAGGTAGATAAGCCTTTTTACGAAAGGGAAAAAGAATTGCCCAAGATTTAATGGTCGTTACTGTATATATATGAAAAATAAAACAAATCTTTAATTAATTGAAGTGGCCTGGGGCGGGCTTCCTTTTAAAAAAATATCCCGGCCCTTTTAAAATACAATTTCTTCACTTTTGTTGTTTCCCTTCGTAATAAACTTGTCTTATGCCATAAACCCTTTTCTGATTAAGTTGGTTTTGATGCTTTGGGCTTTATTGGAAATATCAAGTATATTGTTTCGTTTTAATGCCACCCCTAACATGTTAAATCCGATAGGCTATAAAAAAATATACCACTAATATATTGGAATTTTATTGTCCTAAATTATTATTAGATACACAAAGTTTTGGTTAGTATGTACAGTAACGGCCATTAAATATTGGGCAATTCTTTTTCTTTTTCGTAAAATAGGTTTATGTCACCTTCTACTGAATATAAATACCTGTTGAAAAACCTAATAAAGAAACAGGTTCCTTTCGGTTGAAAATATTTTTTAAAATGCCCAAAATTAACTTTGGATTAAAAATTAATTATTCATTATATTGAGCAAAAGTTGGGGAAAGGGGTGTTGGGGAAGAACTTTCTCCCAAAGGGGTCCTACCCATTTAAAAAAAAAGGCGGGTACCCTTTAAAAGGGTTGGAAATGGTCGCCCCAAACTATCGAATCAAAAAAGACAATAATTTAGTTAATGTTTTGAGAAACCAACCATTTAAATCTGTAGTTTTAAAAGGA
>JAHBCN010004051.1:0-67853 GCA_019359885.1 Listronotus oregonensis
TATATATATATATATATATATATATATATATATATATATATATATATATATATATATATATATATATATATATATATATATATATATATATATATATATATATATATATATATATATATATATATCAAAAAGAGGTCCAAGGTCAAAAAGATTCTAAAAAATAATTTTAGGGTCCAGGTCAAAATATCTGGGTGGACCGCATAGCAGATGGCCCCACCTACCTCAGATTTACGTATGTCTACTCATGTGCCGAACACCCTGTATATTTCGTCTGTATTTGCTTTTTGTGCCATTAAAGGGATCAATAAAAGATAGATATCATAGAGTCTATGACATAGACTCAAAAAATTTTGAAATAGGTATAACCGATAAATACAGACAAAATACTTTACACAAGCATCTGGTTGCGTAGGAATTGATAAATACTAAATATCTTACAATGTAATTTTATTGATAATTAGTTTTAAGTGTATTTATAATTGATATATGCACATTAAACAATTTTGATTGCAATTTTTAAAGTTTTCTTTGTTTTCTGGGTCGAGGGGGATTCCAGGAAACTCTGGTATTATCTGTTATTGATACAACCTCCAATCCTGACATTTGTAATCCTTTAATTGCTGACATTCTGCCCGGTCCCAAACCACGTACTCTTATTCTTACCTTTAAAAAAGATAATTAGGATTGAAGAAAGCTAATATAAAGTGTGTTTAACAATATTAAAGTTAAAATGCTAGCAACACAGATATATTTACCTAATATACCACTAGAGCTTGAATTATTACTGACAGTATTTTCGAGAACGTGAATATTTTGAAAATTATCCCGGATTGAAGACGTCCTAAATGATGGAATTTTAAGAATGAACTAGCTTTTCCATTTTTTAGGGGCTGTGGTCAGTATCAAAGTTACTTATTGACCTCTATGGGCTAAGCATACTTAGTCCCTATACCCCGGACCGGGACCGAAGTGGTCCCATTGTATTAAAAGTTTTTAGTAGAAGAGTTGGTAGACATTTTAGAGTAGGTATTTGATGCACTATGAAAAGTTGTATAATGCTTCTTTTATAATATCTAATCAAAAAATGCAGACCTGGCTGAAGGACAGCGGGGCTAAACCGACCCTGAATTTTTAAATCCGCAATTTTTTTGCAAAAAATATTTTTACAATTATTGAATTTCATATGAAAGAAAATGAAATATAAAAAAGCCAGATTATTTAATCGGGTCTTAAAGTTTGCAAGATCTTTGCAAAATGATTTTTCAAAAAAAATTTTAAAACATATTTTGGAATTGGTCACAAAATCTTTTCAATAGAAAAATAGATTTATTTTGAATACTTTATTTTTGTTCGGATATCTTGTTCTAAGCTTTTTGACGATATTCTAAAAATTTTTAATCAGTCCCTTCAAACTATTGCTCTCGGCTTAAGAATCGGTAATCATTTAATAAATTTATTTGCTTGCTTTGTCTGCGTCGATCATCTTTGAGATTCCTGATTAACCTATTTCTTAAGACTTCACTTAAGGATTATGAATTAAACGTTGATATTAATTGGTTAAAATACATACTTTTTTTTCTTACAAGACGTTAGGATCATGATAAAGTAAAAAAAACTTAAAACTAACAAAAAAATTACAAGACCGTAACAATATTAATAATATTATTTTCACTTTAACTGCGACAGGATGTTTTCCATAAAAAAAATGACAGTGGGCAAACTAGAGGAATTATTTTGTTGTTGTTAAAATTTTTACCCAAGGAAAATATATAATATAAATATAATATAATATATAAAAATATATATATAATTTATTATTATTTATTGTAGGCTTTTTTTTTAAGAATAAATTAATATAAGGCTTAAAACATAAAAAAATGAACTTACAGCTTGTATTCCTCTTCTAATAGCGTTAGTACCAATAGATAGTCCAGTTGCTTGAGCCGCGATATTGGTTCCTTTTCTTGCATTTTTAAATCCTTCAATTCCACATGAATGTATCATCTTGGGAACTCCGTTAGCATCTGCAAGATAAGAGGACAGTACGACATGCAATATGGATTTGATTTTTTTCTCGAATCTATTTCTGCAGTGAATAAAAGGTAAAGCAGACATTACTACTCATCCTATCTGAAAACAAGCTTTACAAGCTTTTCCTATAATTTAATAAACATACACAAAAATAACAAAAATAAAATTGGCTAGAACAAAAACAAGTTTTACAGGCTTGCATATACGTTAATAAAAATTCATCGTTTTTTATATATGTACAGTCCACAAACCTTTGTACTAACGTACCGTGAGTTGGTTAGGTGAAGTAGAAGGAACTTTATTGACATGGGATTTAAAGATTTGTAGGTTTAAAGAAAAAGAGAATACCTATCCAAGCAGCAAGTACTACATACTCAATACTCTATGGATAGAGGAACAAACAAAATAGAAGATTCGGGGTCTCCCAAGATGTTCTTTAAATTAATGCATAGATGTAGCACTACGCCTTGCTCTATTGGAATCTGCTAGAGAAGTAATTATATTGGATAATTGCCCAGAGTCGTGGAAGAGCGGCAGATTCCCTACAGTTCGTCGATAGGCAAGAGAAGCTTTTCTATAATAGTGGGATCATTAATAAGACGAAGGTTTCCTTTTTGGAAGGAAGGTCTGATTTATGATACAAACACCATATTGTTGTATTTGTATACGTTGTATACAAATCAGAAGGGATGAATTTTTTCGAGTTCGAAAGAAAAATCCGAGCTTATTGGAAGCTGCCGTTACTATGGATATAATGTGTCTATGCCACTGATCTCTGCCGGCAGCCTTGATTAGTTTTGGTTAGTTTATGTCTTAATAAGATTTTCGCGGCCTATTTTTGTATTATCACTGGAAACATGTTTTTTTATATATTTATTGTTATATATAGAAAGTCTCAGCAATTCAAATAAATAGTTTATTTTAAATCTCCTTAGGTTTATAATAATGTATACAGGGTAATTTAAAAAGTTATGACATCGCCTAATGGGAGGTTCTAGACAAAAATGTTATATAACCATAGTTCCAAAATCGCTCCATTTTTAAGGTACAGGGTGTGAAAGAAAAAATTTCAGAATTGTAATTTTCTTTTTAAATTGGATTTTTGGATTCAAATAAAACTTGGTACAATAAGGACACTGACTGAAATACACTTTTGATACTATTATGGACGTAGACGTAGACGTATGGACTTTTGATACTATTATGGACGTAGCTTTAGGCAATTTTATTCATTTTATTGCCATTATTTCTGCATATTTTTTTAATATAAGTATTCCTAATAATTTGGTAAATGATACCTATATTTTGCTTAGTTTTACATAAAAAGGGTACTTTTGAATTTACCCAATAAAGTTAACATTTTTCGAGATATTTTAGTTTTAAACTTGCGTGTGTATAAAGAGTAATATTTAAAAATAAAGGCAATCATAATTTTTACAAGAAATATTCAAAGTTTCCAATCCTTGCTTAAATACATCTATTTAATCTTTGTTTTATTGATTTTTTTATACATTAGAATTGTAATTTATTGTAGATATCACCCTTTTCGTGTCACGCAAGTTTAAAATTAGAATATCTCGAAAGTCGAGTTTATCCAAGAGTACCTTATTTATGTAAATCTAACTAAAAAATGAATATTATGTTCCCAATTATCAGCAACATTAACACCAAAAAAGTTATGACGAAATAATAGTAATGAAATTGCTCGAACCTACATCACTGGTCCACAATAGTAACCAAAGTTTATCATCGGAAGGTGTATTTCGGTTAATGTTCTAACTATTATATCTTTTAAGTCGAAAAATCCAACTTGTAAATAACAAGAAAATCGCAATTTAAAAGAAAAAAAAATCAAACCCATTATCTTAAAACTGCGACCGTCTTGGAGCTGTGTCTATATATAATTTTTGATGTCTTATTTTTGGCCAGGGGATTCTTCCTTTAGGCAATGGCATGTTTTTTGAATCAAGCAGGGTAATTTTAATTCGATCCTCACCATTAAGATCTCGGAAACTAGAGGAGATGATCAAATTGGGGCAAAGTTGCGCATTTATGTGACCAACAATATACTGCTTAGAACCTTTTAAAATTTCGAGTATTTCCGGAGATATCCGCAAAAAACCGAAATTTTGGAAAATTGTTTTTATTTTTTTCTGGCTCCATTTTCAAACTAATTTAAAAATAGACTGCACATTTACATTGCCTTCTTTTTTGCATTATTTGATCGAGCTTTCATACTTCACATCCGACGTTTCGTCACTCAGTCACCATCATTAACTTTATTTGTTTTTATAGGCGCCGTATTGGATTTTTACGTAGGTTAATAGTGCTTCTTAATCCGAATTTAACAATGTATAACATGTTATACCAAAATAAATATTGTTATAGTTGGCCTTGTTTCCGGCGCGTACTTTTAGTTTTTTGTAAAAATTCCTAAAGAATTTAGTTTTTTTAAATAAAGAGAAAAAAATTTATTTAAACTGTACCACAAATGTGACAAAAACTGTACGAAGGCAGCATGCATGTATGCATGCATGTAGATTTTTAAGTATATAGTTGGGGAATCTATTAGTTGGCCGGCAAGGTCCTCTAACTTTACAATTTTAAATTATTTTTTGTGGAGTACTCTGGAAAACAAAGTATTTGGGGGGGGGCAAAAATATGCTAGGGTAGAAAACATTTAAAATTTATTATAGCAAAATTTAGAACACCTAAAAGAAGAGATATTTTTAGGGGTGTTAATAGTTCATAGCACGCATGCGTCTATGTAACTACAAGGATGGTCATTTTAAATACTTCCTTCCTCTAATATTTTTTGTATAGATGATTCTTTGAATTAGCTGTAGACTAATTCCTTTGATAAGCAATTTTATTCGTGACTAGTAAAAAGGGCTTTACTCATTTTAAATTTTGTTAAATGTTTCTATTCTGTAATAAAGTTTTATTATTAGATCTCGCTATGTTTTATTTAAGTAACCCAATTTGACTAAAAATCTGTATATTAAAAACAAAAAAATCGCCGAAATCGAGGTCAAACCAGAAGACATTTCTTTATTAAAAATAAATAAAGTGATTAGCTTTTAAAGTAAAACATATTATATATTGTTAAAATCAAAATAAAAAGCACTAGTTACGTAAAAATCCAATCCATAAGAAAAAAAATGAAGTTGATGATGGTGGCTGAGGGACGAAACAGCGGATGTGAAATTTGAGTACCATTAAATAGCGTAGAAAATGTGGCAGTGTGAAGGTGCAATCTATTTTAAAGTCCGGTTTGAAATAAAGCCAGCAAAAAATAAAAACAGTTTTTCAAAATTTCTATTTCTTTCGTACATCTCCAGAAATACTCGGAATTTTAAAACTTTCTAAACGGCCTACTGTTGATCCGATAAAGGCGCAACTTTTCCTCACTTTAACCATCTTCGTATCTCCTATGGTTTCGGAGATCCTAATGATGAGGGTCGAATTGGAATTATCCTGTATAGGAGAGCTTATTTATTATTTTCGAGAAAACGTTTCTATATATAAAAAGTAAGCTTTATAAAAAATATCATATAGGAACTAAAACTTAAAGATAGCATGTGTAGAGAGATTAAAGAGAAAGAAAATTTATTATTGGCCTGAAATGAAATATACAAATGTTACTTAGAATTAAAGATTATATCTAAGTTTAAAACCATTGCCTTCTTTTAAAAAATTCATGGTAATTCTTTCATGACAGAATCTCCATTGGTAGCCCTTAATTTATGCTTTACTTTTAATACATTTAATGAATTCAAAGTAAAATATACTCTTTAAATAATGTATGTATCGAATCCATTTCCTTATTTTATTTTGCTCTAAATTAAGAATTAAAAGTACTTTCCTCCTGGACTAATTGTACATTTTACCACTTTCGAACCACTGGCGTTTGAAGTTTTAATATTATATATTAATATATATAATTATTTATATATAATATTTATATATAATACTAAAATAAGGGGATTTAAAACAAACTAAAAATTGTAAGTTACTATAAACCTCTTTGAATATGACAATATGTATTTTCAAAATTATTTTAGATGCTTTTTTCAAACTGCTTCTATAATTCATATCGTTTTTAGTAAAACATCAATTGCTTCATTATGAAAACTGTTTATATTTTAGAACCTAGATATTATGTTACACAAATACTATAATGAAAAATAAATATTGTGCAACATTTATTTGCGACCCTTAAAATGCACGGATTATCCATGCGCGTGTATTTTTAAGGGTAGGCTCAGCAGTTCTTGGATTATTTTTAAAATCATGGCTAAATCCCTTGGTAACTTCCTCTAAAATATTTCTATACCTATATTTTTTTGCATTACTTGAACAGGACTTACCTGTAACATTTATGATAGTGTTATTTGGCGAAACTTTAATATTAAATATTGGCAAATTATTTAACGGCACTCCTTTAAATAACTTGTTTTTTATGTTTTGAGTTTGATGTGCAATTTCCTCATTTAAATATACTTTGCCTATATTCACACATGTTTCTCCCGCAGTCCCTTCGTCTTTAAATGGTAAAGAGCGTAACATTGATTTTCTGTCGACAACTTCCCGTCTTATTAGTAAACTCGTAAAAACATTTCGTCTGCTTAATGTAAAGATATTTCTACATACTTTTAAGCAGTTCAATAGGTTTTTTAAATTATGTTTATTCATTTTTTGGAAAATGTTTTTGCAGCTATAAAAGTTTTTTTCTGATGAGTCTTAAATATTCTTTTGTGGTTATTTGTTTATGAATGATGACGAATAACGCCTGTCATTAAACGACAGTCAGTAGATCTGTCACATGGTATCTTGTTAAAATAATAATTCATGTTGTGTGTTTTATTTTTTTCATTTAATAATTTTTTTTTAATTATTTTTTTTTCGGAAACAGTGACGCATCGTTGAAACTAAATTTGCAAATATATTATTTGGCTAATACCTTTATGTCAAATCGCCAATAAAGGATTTTTGTCCAAGAGTAAAGTACACAATTTTTTTTAAATGTGGAAAAAACTTATAGAAAATAGGATCTTACCTTTTAATGCTAAATATAGTATTTTTTTCTTTTGCCACCATTGTTTTTATGTGTTTTATTTAATTCTGGCGAGTTAAAATAATTTTTCTCAATTAAGAACCACATGCAGAGGACTATTTTATGAAAAAGTTTTATCATCTAATTTAAGATATCCTGCCGTTAGGGCCATCCATAAATTACGTCTCAGCTTAAGGGGAAGGGGGGTCAACAAAGTGACGTCGTGTGACAATGGGGAGGGGGGGAGTCAAAAGCTTTGTGACGTTAATCTCCAAGTTAATATTTACTTGTGATGGTGGTTCCGACGAAAATCCATGATACAAGCTAGTTTAAAGTTTAGCTGTACAGTATTTTAAAGATTTTACCTTAGATGCTACCAGAGCTGGACCGATCCTACAAAAAAGGAATCGGTTTACGGATCCGGATCCTCGTAAAGGAATCAAATTACCAATACGAATCGCGATTTCTTTTTTAAGGAAAAAAGGATTCGAATCCAGGGAATCGATTGCTATTTATCGGATCACGAATCCGGATCATCATTAGTTTTTATATTTTTAAATGGTAACTTCGATACGAATGATACTACATAATTTAGATGATAAATCAACCGTCAAAGATTTTAGCACGGAGCCCGAGCCGCGAAATAATAATTTTAGCCTCATTTTAAAGTGCTGTAAGCCAAATTAGTTTTTAGTAAATATTCTTTTAATTTAAATTTAGTATTTCTGAGATTAACTTGAAACCACCCTTTAATGGAACATTTTTCGAGCTGTATTCCAAAACTTGCGATGCTAGATTTTCATAAGGTTTTTAAATGTTATTCTTGAGATAACCTCAAGCAACTTATAAATTGATTGATTGATTGATTTATTGATAAAATAAATACACATGTTGAGGTTTTGTCCGCCTCGACACTGCAGCCTACAGGGCTTGTTGTATCTCTTGTGTATTTGTTTCAGTTAAAAAGGTTTGACACCTTAGACAGGTGTAGTAGCCCTTTTATTGTTCTTTTCTGGTCTCCAGCCTCCTGGTGGTTAGTGTCCACCATGAGGTTTTGATTTGATCTCCAGTATGTAAGTGCAGGGCACTCATATATGATGTGAGAGGCTGTCTCTTCCTCTTCGTCACATAGTCTGCAAATGGGTTCTTCTCTATAGATGCCCATAGTGTGCATATGTTTTCTTAGGGTGCAGTGTCCGGTTATTAATCCTGTCACTATAAATGGGACATCTTATTGTAATTTGACAGGAAGTTTCACAAGTACCGTTTAATAATTTCTCTGCTTGCGGAATATAAAGATGTATTAAAACTGTAAATTCTTTTTTGTAAGACACGATCCCTAAATAGAAATAATAAAATGCCTCCCAGAGTAATCTAAAGGATAACACATTAAAACATTATGAAGATCGAACAATCAAAACTTTCAAGATCAAATGGAAGTAAAATCTATCTTCGTTTTTGGATACCACACTTTATGGTTTCGAAAAAAATGTTTCATTTACGTGTTCTTTCTCTGGATCTGAAAAACAATATATTTTGGTAAAAAATCACATGTGTGTGTTGTCTTATTTATATAATATTAATAATAAATTTTATTTTAAGGGGTCGGTAAACTAAAATGTTTTAATAACATTTTAAACCGAAAATTAAAATTAGAAAAAAACTATTTAACTCTAATATTGTAAACACACTTGCTTCTATACCCCGGAATCAGTGCCGAAGTGGTCCCTTCTTTGAGAGTATAAAGATAGGAGAGTACCCAACAATAACTTTTTAACTTTAATTTGTTAAACAAACTTTATATTTATCTAACGCTTTACAAAATAGGCTATTTTTTATTACAAATTTGTTTTTCTCTTCACAATAAGGGTACTTTACTAATAGAGAAGAATCTGTGGACCAAATTCGAAATATTCATATTCAGTTTTAAACGACGCACCAATTTTTACCAAGAATATTTAAACTTTCTATACCGCTTAAACTTTCGGAAAGACCCTGTACGTAAATATTTTATTAATTTTCTGATATTAGCAAATTATTTTTCGTAGTCTTTTGTTATGCATAACTGAAACAAGTACCTTGCTTGCCCGACGAGTTTGACCATATCTAGTACCATAAGCTAATTAGTAAAGTTCCTCCATTCAATATTTCACCAAAACTTTGCGCTAGATCTCCACTTTTCTTTCTGATAATTGAAGTATATTTGTTATAACTAATTTTGATCTTCATAATCTAAATGCTGGGCATTGCTTCTTCCTCTTTTTATTATTTGCATCATAAATCTTGCATTTTCTGTTAAAGTAGTGTTGCTAATGATGCTACTCTTTAGTCTTAAATGCATTTTCTTAAACACCCATTAAGACAAAACTTTACATCTTCATTACCTAAATGCTGGGCATTGCTTCTTCCTCTTTTTATTATTTGCATCATAAATCTTGCATTTTCTGTTAAAGTAGTCTTGCTAATGATGCTACTCTTTGGTCTTAAATGCATTTTCTCAAACACCCATTAAGACAAAACTTTAAATTTTATCAATAGCCATGGCTTAAGCGAATTGTTAGCTCTTTATGTATCTAAAATTAGAAACTACCTGTAATACTATGCCCGTATCTTAAAATTGGTTTCTCTCATATTACTTAGCATTTTTGACTCCATAAAATAGAGCTCTTCGCCTTAGTCTCATTTTCTTGTTCGCCAGCAGGCTGTAGAAATTAGGTTCCTTTTTCATGAATTATTTTACGATTTTTGGTTTGAAGATAACCGTTATTCTTTTGCACCATTTACACTCTTTTCAGAGGCTTTGAGCGTCCCACTTTGTCTGCTTCCTTAATCTTGGTCAAGACTGTTAAACCTGCTGTCTCTAAGTTCCCATATTCTTGCGTTTTAACATTTCATATTAATAAACTACATCTACACCTGTAGGTCAGTAATGCTAAGGCTTTAAGTTTACCTTGTATGTCTTAAGAACAAAAATTTTCGTGTTATTGCTTAAAGCTATAAATGTGATATGTCATTAAAAAACAAATTATGTGTGTTATGATGCAACGCAGATATAAAAACAGTTAAATAATGGTGAACTATCTAGTTTATTTTAATGATTTTACAAATGACAAAATCGAATGCTACACAGAATCGACACAATTTACTTCGTTTTATTAAAAAAATCTTAAATGACCAATTTATTTTTTTACAGTCGAATTATTGATATATCATAGTTCTAAACGTTCCTAACGAAAGCTTCCAAAGACACAATTGTTTGCTTGTTGATTAGAATAAGAACATTATGTTGGACATTACGTGTTATTGTTATTTAAATAGAATTTCGTTTTTCTATCCAATGGGGCCATAAAATGATCTATAGCTACTCTATTTTATTGTAAAATTTACAATTGCTCTTCTATGTGGCCCGTTACAAGTGTCTTATCCTCTTTTGGGCACCACTAACAACCCGGGTCCTCGAGTTATGTGAAAAGAATAATTGCCTGTTTTTTATATCCTTCCATATACAGGGTGTCCCAGAATATGTTGGCAATCCCTCGGAATCTAATAGAAAACACAAAAATATTATCACAAGTTCCCATAAACTTTTTTCCTACGAGCCTTTCCTACGGAGATACAGGTACATAACGGACGACCCTGGAAATCGTTTTTTTATAACTTTTAAAATAGTAGGCGTAATTTAATATTTTTTTAATTGATGGTTAGGGATCGAACGCTGTAAGAACAACACCGATACGTCACGGTCTCATATGGCAAACTGATATAAAATCGTGACGTATCGGTGTTGTTCTAACAGCGTTCGATCTCTACTAGATAAGTCTTCTTAAAATGAACCCATTAAATCTTATTTGGCTTATTTAGTTTGCCAGGGACTGACACAATAATAGCAACTTTTTTACACCCGGTATGATAAAGGCTCAACAATATTATTTTTGGATGGCTTTAACCTTAACCTAAAAAAAGGTATTCTTGATTGACATCGATAAAATCAACTGTTTACGAGAAATAAAATATAATGTTTGGTATTTTTTTTACATTATACGGGATGTTTTCTTATTGTATGTCAATATTTAAGGAGGCAATTCTTGGGTCCATTTTAAGAAGAAAACTTTATATGAACGTATTTCCTAAACGTCTTAACTTTTGAGATACAGGGTGGTAAAATTTTTAAAAATAAATAATTTATTATTAATATCTGTAATACTCCTTTAAATATTTTAATGATATTTAGCATACATATACTATGTATCAAAAAGCATTTTTTTAGTAAACCACATTTTTGTTTTATTTGCAAAAATAGGCAGGTCAAATTCTGTACGAACGCCACTGGTGAAAATTAAAAAAAATGTGGTACACTAAATAAATGCATCTTGATACATAGTTCATTTATGCAAAATTTCATTAAAATATCTTAAGTGGTATTACAGATATTAATAATAAAGGATTTGTTTTTGAAAATTTTACCACCCTGTATCTCAAAAGTTAAGACGTTTGGGACATACGTTTATATGAAGGTTTCTTCCTAAAATGGTCCCAAAAATTGCTTTCCTAAATATTGACGTACAGTTAGAAAACACCCTGTGTAATAGAAAAAAATTACCAACTAGGATATTTTATTTCTCGTAAACAGTTGATTTTATCGATGTCAATCAAGAATACCTTTTTTTTAGTTTAAGGTTAAAGCTATCCAAAAATAATATTATTGAGTCTTTATCATACAGGGTGTTCAAAAAATTGCTAATATTGTGTCAGAGCTAGTCCGTCCCTGGCAAACTAAATAAGCCAAATATGATTTAATGGGTTTATCTTAAGAAGACTTATCTAGCAACCATCATATTAAGAAAATATTGAATTACGCCTAGTATTTTAAAAGTTATTTAAACAAAAACGATTTTCAGGAACGTCCGTTAGGTACCTGTATCTCCGTAGGGGAGGGTCATAGGAAAAAAGTTTATGGGAACTTGTCATAATATTTATAGGTTTTCTATTGGATTCCGAGAGATTGCCCACATATTCTGGGACACCCTGTACATATATAAAAATGTTGGAATCATATCTATGGGTATTGACATTTTGGGGTCCCTAGATTACATAAACATAGTACCCATTTCCGTCTATCGGTCTGTCTGTACGTTGAGGCTATAACTCCCGACTGGAGTAATATTAATTTTAATTAAAAGGATGTAAAAAGGGTAAATGTTAATATTTCAAGTGATGTTTCAATATTTTTATTTCTTTTTATAATCAAAACAGAATAACTGTATGAATTAGGGGAACAAAGAAAAAGAAATAAAACATATTGTGTCATATTTGCAGTTTTTGAAATCTAACAATTTTTAAAAAATCGTATTTTTATATATCAACTTTTATTGAAAATACATAATTAATTAATCATTTTTTATGTTGGATTTTAATGTTTTTTTTTGAGTGTTCGGGATAAAAATAATTGAACTTGACTTGTTTAGCACTGAAGAAAGTGAGAATTTAGCATTTTTTCACATTTTTTCACACATAAATTTGCTTAAAAGTGTATGGTGTGTTCGTAAGGAAAGTTATGGGAAAACAACTTTTTCAATGTATTTTTTTATGCATTTAAAATATTAATACTTCTATAAGTGTGATTACTAATTTTATATTTTATCTCAGGCATGGAAAGTTTAATGGTAGTACCAATTTCTAAAGCTTCAGCAAACCAAAGGGCAGGTCGTGCTGGAAGAGTTGCTGCCGGAAAGTGTTTTAGATTATACACAGCATGGTCATATAAACACGAGTTAGAAGACAACACAGTGCCTGAGATTCAGCGAATAAACCTTGGAAATGCAGTGCTAATGCTAAAAGCTTTAGGTGTGTAACCATAGTTTTTAAAATGTTTTAAAAAATGGGTAACGTATTGTGTAAAATCTTTATTGTGATTGTACTCATTAATTACAATTTGCATACAAGAAACGTAAAACAATAACTTATTATTATATACAATATTAATAGTTTTGTCATTCAAGATTGTAGGTGTAGGTACTTAGGTAACTAATTGGATTTTTACTTTTGTCATTAATTTATAGTTATTAATCATTAAAACTATCGAATTTTAAAGGAAAAAACACTTGATGACGGACTAATTCTGGTGACAGCAAGTTTTGATATGCAACAGAACGAAAATAGCATGCAGGATTATAGTAGTCTGGGATTAAGGAAACTATCCAAATATGATTAATATAATGCTGTATTTAATAAAACCCGGGTTATTTACTATAATCATATAGAAATTAATAATCCAGTATATTTTGGAAATATTGAAGGAGTACAAAAAACTATAGGGGATAGTAACTTTCATGTAACTTTAACTTTTTTTTAAAGTTTGAAATAATTTTAAATTAAATGCTTTCCTTCTTTTATATGTAAATTAATAAGTACATAAACGTACTGTTTTATTTAAACTACATGCTAGTATGAAATGTTGCTATGGATCTAAAACTGAAAATGAAATAGATGCGGGAATACAGGCTGCGCCCTCTAGATTTAATGGAGAAATACACCACTGTTTTTCAAGCTAGGATTTATACCATTAATATTTTTCCACGTAAAAATTTTAACAAAAATTTAATATTATAAGACTTTGGCCTATAATCCTAAATCTCACTCACCGCGAGTTACACTTGCATGAATAGTAAGGCAAAAGGAATGCAAATTAATGGTAACACGGACTTTCTAGCTGGACCAAGCTTGACAGCAAAGTTTGTTTCTCTGGGTTCTAAACTTCTAGTCATAGTAAATAGAAGTAACCAGTTCGTGTCTCTCTGACTAGAAAGAAACTCTAAAAACATTTAAAAAAATCAAAGAATTTATCAACGTTTGACGTTCAAGCTTGAGCCGTTTTAAAGGCTTTAGATTACACCCATAGCGACGCAACACGGACTAATACAATGATTCTCTCCGACTCTAAATCGGTTTTTAAGCTATTATCAAACGGTAATCATCCCATCACAGCCAATTTTAAGTATAATAAGCTCTATAAACCTGGAAAACAGGAGAATTATTTTTATATGGGTAAAAGGCCACTCTGGTCTGGATGGCAATGACCTAGTCGATCAGGCGGCAAAAAGTGCTGTTCTGGAGGGTCAGATAAGTAATGGTTCCCAGGCATCAGATATATTTTCTACCATAAGGGAGTCGGCCTTTGCGGAATGGAAAAGCATCTACAAGTTGTAAGCAGCCAATGATCCTAACCATTATACATCTAATAATAAGAAACTTCCAAAAAACCCGCCCTTGTTTAGGCTTAACCCTCCTTGTCATACTTTCTTATCGTACTTTAGATTTTTAATAAACCACGGTAGGTTTGGAAAACATCTTTAAAAACTTAAATTAGAGGATTCAGCTTATAGTAAATATGACGCTCAGTCTGAGGACGATCTAAATCACAGATTATTTGCTTTGCAAGCTGAATACTCAAGCTACAAAATTTCTTTTTAAGAACTTTGTAAATATAACCTCCTTCCATTAAACGTTTCATTGTTTATGACCCTTGTCACAAATGAACCTCACATTGAAAAAATATTTCTAAATTTCCTTAAAGTTACTAAGACAAGAATATAGATTTAAACCAAACTTCTTTATAGATATATTCAATCCTTTCCGTGGTCTCCACTGTGTCGTCAATGTTAAGTTGGCCTGATAGACCCCAGTAGTAGGGTGGAGTGAAAAACCTAACTTTTTATATCCTAAACGCCTATATGCGGAAAAGTGGTGGACTAAGTAATAATAGTTCCCTGCAAAATCCTAGGTCGATTGGATAACGTTTAGCGGTGCCCCCACCACATCTAATTTTGGCCACCGGCTGCTAAGAAACAAAGCCGCCAAAACCGGTTTAATTGGTTTTCCAGCGACTGTTGTTGGGTGCGCATGTGTTTAAGCTGTTAATATTTATTGGAAAATTAATTTCTAGGCGTGTATTTGTGTTTTGCTTACCTTTTGGTATTATTTAGTGAATTTTGATATTTGAACTTTAGTGTAAAATATGCCAAATACTAGGAGAGACTGACACTGAGTCCCCTGTATTTGGGGCTCCGTCCGCGTTGAAGAAAAATGTGTTACCAACATATGCAGATGTGATAAAAAAATTCTTATATACGTCAAACATTAATTGATGCTGCTTAAAATAAAGCCGAACCTACCTTAGGTAACATTACAGCCATTTTAATAGCGGAGCTAAAAGTTGTTTGGGCTAATGCGTCTATTCCCGTGGTGACAGACCAACAGATTTTACACATAATTAGACAATATCACAGAACGTTAAGGAATCTTAAAAACCCCTAAAATCACGTTTTAATGATACTCTTATACAAAAAGTAAAAGCATTTAAAGACATTGCAGAAAAAAAACTATATATAATATTTTATCTTGCAAGTGGGTGAACTTTTTCTTCTGTAAATGTATTATCAAAGTGCCAATTTGAGGAAGATAATTTTAAGTAGGCCAAAGAAATAAGAGGAAATTTTTTATCGGCTCTATTGATCCGGTAGCCACTTAAAGCATTCAGCCATCCTTACATCGAAAAGACCTAGAAATAAGATCGCTACCTTCAACCTCTACCTCGAATGTGCTGCCATCAGATGGTGGAGAAATGATTAAACGTGATAACAGCTTTAGTGCAAAGCAGGAGGCTATCTCGCAAGTAGTAGGATGTGCTAAGCAAGTCTCGCACAAGCCTGCGATCGAACGGGTGTTTCTGATAGATCCGCTGCTATTATTGCATCTGCTGTATTAAAAGATATTGGAGTGTTAACTATCAAAGACACTTTTAAAATAATAGATAGAAGTAAAATAACGAAAAGAAAAAGAACAAGAAACACATTAAGATCCCAGCTAAAACAAGACGAAGTCTTTTTACAAGCAATTTATTTTGACGGACGAAAAGATAACCCCCTGGTTCAGCGTTTCATTGGGAATAAAAACCACAGAAGCACAATTATCGAAGAACATATTGTAATCGTTTCGGAACCAGGATTAAAATATTTTGGTCATATAACCGTTCCATGTGGCACAGCACAATCCATTTCCGCTCACATGATACAGTTTTTGAAGCAACAATTGAACTTTACAAAGTTAGTTGCTATTGGTTGCGAAGGAATGGATACGGGAATTCACAAAGGTGTAATTAGAAGACTGGAAATTCACATTGAAAGACCACTGCAGTGGTTCATTTGTATGTTGCTCGGAAATGAACTATCTTTGCGTCATTTAATGAAACAGTTGGATGGGGAAACTACTGGCCCCTCGGTGTAAAATATATAAAATATGCTTATCTATATCGAACAGTAACGTATCGGAGAATTTGGCCAACACACAACCTAGAAAAATGATCATTCACGGTTTTGCGCTTGTATGTGGCAACAGCAATAATAATTTAAAGTTTTTAACAGAATATATTTTGAAAGTTCATGCCCTAACGTGGTTTTGGATTAAAGTACGTTCTGAAGTTAAATATGGTATACCAAAGATTAATTTTAAAGCTAATGAGTACTTTAAGTTAATAAACTGGCAATCAACGGTTGTTACTGAGCCACCAATAACTAAACAATTTTCTGTCAATGAACCTAAAGAAATGATCTCTAATGGTCCTAACCCAATGTCACTTTTAAATGTCCCTTGTCATTCCCAAGCTTTAGAAAGAAATGTTAAGTTAGTGACAGAGGCCTCATTATCTGTTTGCGGACCAGAGGCAAGAGGTAGATTTACTAGATGTCAAAAAGCTTCCCTAGAAATTTTAAGACTATCAGACTTTTTAAATGCCTTGATTTGAAGGGCCAGAACAGCTAAGAAGGGTGTGTGGGTGTAACTCGACATGCAGTCACCTCCTCGTGGTGAGTTCTGGATTGTTTCATTTTATAACAAGCAAAAAGCTGCATAATATGTAAATATTTATATGTTAATTTATTTCGATAAAAGTCGTATTTTGAAAGAGCTTGGGGCACCGGAAAACATTATCATATGAGGCTCAGTTTTTTAACATAAACTTAACCTTACATGTAGCCACTTTTCCGCATATAGGAAAAAACAAATTTAAAAAATTGTATTTTTTTGCCATTTTCGCTCCACCCTACCCAGTAGCGTGTGAGTGTCCTTGTCATTTTAATGTTTATCTTTGCCTTTAACGATATGATAAGTTATTTGCAATTCAAACAAAAGTGTATTTTATAAATAATCTCCATATAATCATGGCTAAATGGGCAGAGCCCGAGGTCACAAAACACATTTTAAAAAAATCAACGTTTGGAGACAAGTCGGTCACCGTTTTCAATATATAACATAAAGTAAAAAAATAATATAAATTAAAAGAATTTTTAAAATATATTTTAGTTTAAGAAAGTTCTTAATTGATTTTATAAATAGGTGCTTTCCTAAATTTGAGCAACTAAATTTATGGTATGATCTAAATAGATCTATTACAACTTTATTTGGGCCATACATTTCATGATTTTTAAATAATATGCAACAAATAAGTACTAAATTTAACATTTCTACTGTGTTTAAAATACTCTTCTTCTTCTTCTTTCCTGGGAGCCGTCTTGATTCACTACCGGAGGCAGACTCTTGGGCTTTTTGTGCCTAATCTCCCATTATCTTTTATACCAATCCTCCCATTGGTCTTGTTCCTTCTACAGTCTGTATAACTCCGAGACTGGTTGGTTGATATATTCCTGTGGGCTCATTTTCGTTTGCCCAAATAATGCCTGTCTTTTGTGATTCAATGCTTCACATTCGCACAGAATATGGTAGGCTGTTTCTTTCTCCTCGTCGCAGATTCTGCAACTTGGGTCTCCAATGTATGAGCCTATCTTGTGTAGGTGTCCTCTTAGGTTATCGTGCCCTGTTAGCAACCCTACCCTTATGCTTTTTCTACTTTTTTTGGATGGGCCCCTTATGAAGCTTTTTCATGTCTAATTTTACTGAGGTTTCCCCAGTATTCTTCGTGTTTGTTTCGGATCCATTCCCTGGTTTGCCCTCGTGCTATGATTTTGGTCACTCCAAGGGCCAAAGTATGGTGTGGATGATCCCTGTCTCGCTAGCTCATCCTCTTTTTCGTTGCCTTCTATTCCCGAATGTCCTGGTACCCACAAGAGAGTTACTCTGTTGCGTTCTCCCAAGACTTCCAGTTCTTTTTGGCATTCCCATGTCAGCTTGGACGTTACCTTGGGGTTTACTAGTGCCCCCAGTGACGCTTGGCTGCCTGTTATTATGCATATTCGCTTATTTTTATTAGCCCTCCTGTTATTTTCTTTTGCACAGTGCAGTAAAGCATGTATATCTGTTTAAAATACAGAACTGTGTGTTCTTAGTGGAATGGAGAATTGTGAATTCCTCATTTCACTGTACACAGCCGCTCCAATTTCCTGCTCTGTTTCGAAACCATCCGTATACCAGATGATGTCTCCAACCCTGCCGGGAAGATCGGGTTGCTGCCACTCACTTCGATCTGGAATTTTTACCTCGAAGCTTTTGTTAAATAAGTATTGGGAAATTATGTGGTCTGTTCTCTCGTCCAGTATGTTGCCACCAACCTGAATTTTTATGTTGTTGTGTCCCAAACTAGCGTAGACAGCAGTTGGTTTTTGTTGCAGTCGGAAGTAGCTCATCCTTGCCTCTCCCATCACTATGAGGCTAAGTGGTGGAAGGTCTAAGAGACACTCCATGCTCCATGCTGTTCGGGTTGTTTAATTGCTCCTGTTATAGCTAAGCAAACACTTCTCTGTATCTTGGCCAGTTCTGTAACAGCAGTTCTTTGTCGCATTTTTGTCCACTATACTAGTGATGCGTATGATATTATTGGCCTTACCACCATGGTGTATAACCAATAGACCATGTTTGGTTTAAGGCCCCATGTTTTCCCATGAGCGCGTCTGATTAACATAAGAGTCATCTCGGCTTTCTTTCTTATTTTCTGAAGATGTTGGTTCCAGGTAAGTTTAGAGTCTTGGATGACAGCCAAATATCCTAGGCTCTCTAGATTTCTCCTTTTGGTGAAGGCAACTATGGCCGATTTAGAAGGGTTTATGTTTAGTCCCTCCTTTCTTGTCTATCTGGTAACTGCGTTTAGGGCCTGTTGCATTTTATTAAAATACTAGTAGATCCCAAATAATAATTCTAAACCAAATAATGCTAACACAAAAGTACAAGGAATGTCATTTATGAAATCCCTTGTGAATATAATACATTTTATAGAGGTGAAATTTCCAGACCATTAGCCAAACGAAAAAAAGAACATTACACGTTTTTAAAAAACACAGAATTTAATTAAACAAAAATATGTTACCAACCATTTAATAATAGTTAGAATTAGAATTAGAATTAAAAAAAAAAGATAAATTAAAAAAGGTGTTTTTATGTTTTCAAATCAAAATAACCGCGTAGCATCATTATCAGTTAATATAAATATTTCTTTGTTATCTTTGCTCAATGCTGAGGTAAATTTAAGAAACTTTAAGTCAATAAATTTACTGCCATTTTTATTTTTAAAAATAATAAATGTACCTGTCACAACAAATGTTATTTGTAACACTATAACAAATATTTAAGTAAAAAAAAATCTTGGAATTTCCTAAAAAAATTTAAAGCAGAATTTAAATAATTTTGGTTTTTATTATTTTTTAATTTGTATTTTAAGGGGTACTGTAGGTTTTTTTAATGATCGCTAAGTTCGTAAGGTTCAATCTATTTTGTGCCCCCTGTTGGTGCACAAGTTTATACCTTAAGAGCTCGATCGAAGCGGTGCCTTTGTACATGTCTGGTGCATATGCCAAAGGATACTTCGTGATAAATGAATCCATATAAAATATATCCACGATTAGTTGTTTTACACGTTTTTATTATTGATATACATAGGACTATCATAAGACTAAAACATTATGTACAAAATGTAAAAACATATTCATGTACATATTATAAACCATTATTATTTCATACCAAAGTCCAATTGCTTTCTAAAGAAAACATGTTCGGCGGATGATTGCATTGCAATTATTTTTAATAAAACAACATTATTAATTTAGATTTTTCACATTTAAACAAAAAACAAATACAGCTCCAGATTTTTGGGAATAAAAAGCTAATTGGCAATGTTAATACTTTTGCATGTAAATTCAAGTAGTTGAGAGAGAAATTCAGGATTGAGAATAAAGATATGGTAAAAGGTGTCCACAGTCACCAGCTACAGGCAAAGAGTTTGACTGTTACATTCTAAAATGCCATGTTGGTGAAAAAAAACCGCTCAGAAAATGATTTAAAATCCTTTAAAAAATGAAAGTATTTTATTTTAATTTTGATGTAAAGCCTAAGTACAAACTAGGTGACAGTTTTTTTATATTTGTTTAATTCCTTTTCCGTAAGGTCCGTCAACGTTATTCAAAGATTCTTAAATATCGGGTCTAAAAATCTTATTTGTTAAGTGTGTAGTACTAGTAAGTACTAGTACTAGTACTGAAGAGTAATATTTATTTTGGCTGTTATTCTCTATTATTTATTAAAATATATAAAATATTGTTTTATATTCTATTTCTAATAGGAAGAATTTTACAAGGGGTCTGTAGTCAGTTTAATATTTTCTTCAGGGATCCGCACCTAACAAATGGATAGTCACCACTGGTCTAGGAGCGTATACGCTGTTGGTGGGTTTACTATATTTACTCTTCGGCTTACGTGTAGTATCGGAAAATCAGGTTTAACAAACTTTTTCTTTTATTACATGTTTCTTTTACCGAAATATAAAAAACCACATATGTTATTTTTGATAATCTCTGACAGTGTCTGTAATAATACGACTTTAGATAGTCTATGTTTCTGGGCAGATCAAGAATTCCTTAGTGGCCTTTTGTCCCAGTAATCCTATCTTTAAATATTTTATATAAATAAATGTTTCTTGTAGTTTATAAGCTTTAGTTAATGAGTCAGAACCCAAGTCAAGGGTATAATAAAGTATTAATTTTATTACAGGTATAAATGATCTAGTACACTTTGATTTCTTGGACCCTCCACCTCATGAAACACTGGTATTAGCTTTGGAACAGTTGTACGCACTAGGAGCTTTGAATCATCATGGTGAGTTGACTAAGATGGGAAGGAGAATGGCCGAGTTTCCAGTTGATCCCATGATGGCGAAAATGTTATTAGCCTCGGAAAAGTACGTATACTCATAATTACAGGGTTAGTCACTGACTAATTGTAAATTACAGAAATTAAATCTGCAGTTGTATGCATAGACAGGGTTATTTAGAATTTATTCTTTTAAATTTAAGGGTACATGGATGAATATCTTAGTTGATATCATGGAAAATAAAGTTAATAGTATTTTTAAAAACGGTTTGAAATATTTAAAAATATTCTTAACAAATTCTACTTAACTTATTTGGATGACTAGATCTTCCGTGGCGAACTTGAAAACAAAAGGTTTAACGACCTAATTGTTGATGTCGCCCAATGTAATAAGGTAAAGTAGCGGTTTCGAAGATTATTTTTAAAATTTGCTTTTTTGCTTCTTTTTTAACAAAATAAAAACTTACCTATTAAAAATAAGTAAAAATTTATCTTTTTTGTTTATTTTTAGGTATAAATGTTCAGAAGAAATAGTTACGATAACGGCTATGCTTTCTGTAAATGGGGCAATTTTTTACAGACCAAAGGACAAAATTATTCACGCTGATACTGCTAGAAAAAATTTCAACGATTTAGCAGGTGATCATCTTAGTTTGTTAAATGTATATAATCAGTGGAGAGACACTGATTATTCTTTGCAGTGGTGCTATGAAAATTTTATTCAGTATAGGTAAGTGAATAATGCGACTGTATTAGTAACCACAAATTTAAATTAAAAAAATTTCATAAATTAAAACCGTAGGGCAGCTGGTCTACGACAAATAATTTTAAAGAGTTTAATTAGCTAGACGGCGAGTAATTTGCTGCTTGCACATGGAGCTAGGTATACTAAAAAACTTGGTAGCACTGGAATAAACTCGATTTAATTTTATTTTTTGTGAAGAAGAAATGTTTTAATAATATTTGTAATAGTTATGCAATGGTTTTTATGTAATAAGGATCAAAATACCGCCACACCATGTTACTAGCCTCGGCTAACGCCTCTTTTGGTAATATTCGCGGCTAGTATCATAATGATCGTTTTCGATCCGATTAACATTTTTTTTACATTTTAATATTTTAAAAAATATTCTCGATTCCTTTGTGTTGAATATAAAGGCAAATACATTTTATGTTCTTTCCATTTAGTCCTAGGACTATAATTAATTTGTTATAGGATATCCCAGGAAAATAGCAGGACCATTAGAGTTCTCAGTCCAATCAATATGTAACTATTTTTAACTTAATAAATAGACAACAGTTATTTGTATTTTGTTCTTTTTGACATCAGATACCATAAACAACCCTCCTATATATTTACAAAGATACCTTTTATGCTTTGGGGGTAAGATGTTTATTTTTATCTTCAAATTAGTATTTTTTATATTGCAAATTTAATAATAGTTATGCATGACATTTTTTCGTAATTTTATATATTCTTTGTTCCAATACGGTTAATTCGGTGATAAAAACCACTCAGACCACGCCACACCTAGGGTCTGATACTAGAATGTCACCGTGCCCTTGTGTACTCTTCCAGCAGGAATGTGGTCACTCTCTGCTGGACCAAAGGACACGCGCACTCCAAAGGCAACTGCATAGCTGACTCGTTCGCCAGAAAGGCTGCCGGGACCAAACCTTTCGTAGGTCTGACAGGGTCTGCGATAAGGGACCTAATCAAAAGACACTCTCATCAGCAGTTTACAAGACGATGGGATGAAACAGTAATATGTAACTTTCCAGAACTATCCATTCCATGAACTATCCTGACAGAGATACAGCTAAACATTACTGGGCAATGCCTAGGGCGAGCCTTCGTCTAACCTCGGGCGTTCTTACTGGACATTGTCAACTGCGAAAACACCTCTTTAGGATGGGTATAAATGACACACCGCTGTGTAGAGGTTGTGAACAGGAAGACGAAACGGTGGAGCACATCCTTTGTGACTGACCTGCATTCTCGTCCAAGAAAAGATCCATGCTGGGCGAGTATTGGCTTTCTTTGGCCGACATTAAGAAGATTACCCTCGGCGACGTTGTCACCTACTTTAAATCAGTAAGATGGGCGGCGTACTGAATGAGGAGTCCCCTTTAGAAGGTAGCACAACGGGCCTACTGAGGCCTAGGTGCAGTGATGTTTATCACCCTCCTCACTTTCAGATTCAGATTCAGACCACTCAGTTTTTGGCAAAGATAACGAACTTGTTGTTTGTTTGCACCAGCCCTGAATAGTAACCTAAAAACCGCCCTACAACGTGATTGTGAAATTAGTTTATTTTAAATATTTTTAAGTGATTTGGAGGTAACTGTCATTAAACTATATATTAAACATTTTGTGGGCGTACGTATTAGAACCTTTTCAACTGTAGACTATTCGAGATTTACAAACTAGCAAGGAAAGTGATGGATGGTTGTATATGTTCTTTTTGACTGGCCAGCGACCTTTCGATTTGTTTATTTATAATCGGCTGTAGAGTAAATTTTTAAAGTGGTTGTGAACAGGAAGACGAAACGGTGGAGCACATCCTTTGTGACTGACCTGCATTCTCGTCCAAGAAAAGAGAGTAATAATAGTGAACAACCTGACTCTTTAAAATTTAAGTGCTGGGCTATAACGAATTTTCATGCTTTTTTTGGTATAAAATGCCTCGGCGTCTTTCCTCCTAATTGTCTCAATGAAAAAAGTTACCTTAAGGTCAAAAATGCGAATCATCTCATTTAGGGCAACAAAAGAGTGCTGAATTAAATGTTCTGTTGGATGAACTGAACAGATCAAATAAAGAACTTATGGAAAAGGACAAAACAATTAAAAAAAAAATATATTAGCAGAAGAGAACATTGAAACCGGTCTTTATTCCGAAAAAAAAATTAAGCGAAGAACTTAACTTAAAAAACCTATTTATACAAAAACCTTAAGTAACATTTAGGAAAAGTTTTCGGTAAATTTGCAACAATTTAATCATCGAACTTTATTAAAGTATTTAGGGTCATCATTTTATCAAGAAAATTATCTTATAAAAGTTTGCACATAAGTGTAGCCGATGTGATAAATAATTATTATTACTCTTGAGAATAATTGCTACTCGGGATAGAGACGTTCATCTTTAAGTTTTGAGGAGATCGTATTGGAGAAATATAATAAAAATAAACTAATAATCAAGTCACAAAAAAAGTGTTTTTTTTTTCTTTAAATAAGCAATTTATTAGCTTAACAAAACCTAATAGTGAACTTGAAGCAAAAACACAGCAAGAGTAAGACCACTGTGTGAAACTTAAACAGGAATTTGATGACGCTACTTCTACAAACAAGGGCATTATTATATCAATGCGAACATTAGAAAACGATAATGTATCTTTCCGCAACGAATTGTGCCAGCTAAAATGTAGAATGGGTACTCTTCATGATGATCTTGACCAGGATTCAAAAGTAGGGAAGACCGGACGTTTTACTCAAACTGACATAATAACAGCAAGTATGGTGGGAAAAGGCATTAATTCACGCAACTTGTCAGAGATAACTAAAAATAAGATCCTGGTAGTGAGCGACTAGCAGGCCAGTGTGTCATTGCTTAAACGGGAAACAAATATCAAGTTGACATGAACTGTCAGTGGCAAAATGGGTTAACATTCGAAAAATTAGCAAATGTCTGTGATCTGTACAGTAGTAACTTTACTAAAAACAATTATATTTTTGTATTTGTGGGGTCGGTGAACTGTATTTTGAGAAAAGTATTAAAGAATAAGTTGCTTCAGTATCTTTCTATGAAAACATCAGAAACAAATATAATATAAATTGCCATTCCTCTTAGATATAATCGTTCTATATTAAAGCAGTTTACAATTGAGCGAAATTCATATATTTGTGCTCCAATTCAGAAATTTAATCATGCACACTTAATGCCACTGACTTATTTACAATTTTGTGATTTTGAAGGAAAAATGGATCTCATAAAGTATTTGTAAATGCTTACTATCAAAACGTGAGGGGCCTGCAAAGAAAAATTACTGAAGTATTGTTAGAGATAAGATCGTTCAACTATAAACGTATTATGCTTTCCCAAACGTGGTTGTCTGACGACTACAGTAGTGCTGAGATTTTTTAAGAAATTCCGAATTACAACACAAATGTCTTTGATTCTTCATTTGCCACGTACTACTCCACATTTCAAGGCTTTTTCAATATATTGATAATAAAATATGGAATATCCATGGATTGGCAAATATTTTAATATCATCGGCATAAAAATATGTTATACAAATAATTTCCCTAGCAAGGTTACTGATGTTAACAATAAGAAGAGACCCCAGGACTTAATCTTGTGAAACTCCACTTTCTTCTTTAAAAGGTTCTGATAGGCATTTATGAACTTTACACCTAATTTTCTTTTTTTGGAAAAAATCTCTTATCCATAACAGAAGATTTTTTCGTACCCCATAATGATCTAATGTTAATAAAAGTCTTTAGAAAGGAACCTTGTCAAACGCCTTTTTATATCGTATTTTTTGAAAAGTGATTAAATACTAACATCTATTTAAATATTTTGCATATCATTTTGCTGCATCTTCTCTAGCAGAAGTAAATGTTAATGTTAGAAGCATGCATTTTTAATAAGATGATGTGTCTCTCTACCATTCTAGGGCAATAAGCGATTTCTTAAACAATCAGTATCTCAATAGAATAATTGGACGCAATTGTGAAACTCTTTGGCCACCGAAATGGCACGATTTCATTCTGATAGATTATTAGTGTTTGCAACAAAAAGATAAGGATAAAAAGCAGTTTTTTTAAACATTTTTGAAAAACTAAAAACAATAAAGATACAATTTGAAATGCTGTAATTTAGCTAAAATCCGGCCAAAAACATAATGGTAATCACTTTGTCAGCCAATTATAACTTTCTTGTTTATCTTTGGATATAAGCAAGCAAGCACATAAAATTGTTTTTAATTTTTTCTATTTTTTTTTATAAAACTCCTTTTATAATTTAGAGGGTACGTACTTCAGGGCATTTTATTGCATCTAAGTTTTGATGTTTCATATAAACCATTTTGTTGCTTAGCCTTAGTAGATATGCCAAAAAACTATTTTAATATAATAGTGTAGCATTTTCAATAAAGATTTAACGATTTAGAAAAAAATATTTATTCAGGTTGTTTTTTTTTTATTTAAAATCAATTTTTCGGACCGGACTTTTTTTTTAATTTTTGCATTACTACTGGTTGTATAAAACTTAAAAGTAAATGCGATTATATTAAGGAATCCAGAAATAAAAGCGATACAGTTTTAAGCTTATTTAAATTGTGTTTTATAAAAAAATTCAAACCTGTTAAGGTGTGCCAAAAACATTTTCAAACCATTTTTCAGTACTTCTATTAGGTATGTAACAGTTATCTTGACATTTTTCAGAAAATGTTTATACAGGGTGTTGTTTTTTGTAAAATAATTTTTATCCGTATTTTTTTTTTTCAGTTTAGACCTCGATTTTTTTTGTCCTGCATTTCTAAGAAAAATATACAACTGTATAAAATTATTCTTAATAAATAATACTTACCTTTTAAGTAAAGAAACCGTCTGAAAATTTTGCATCCACCACAAAAAACTGTTATTATAAATATTAGATATATATTGCCGCATCGTGTATTATTTGTATCTGCCGATTAATTTACTATTCTTAGAAGTAGTTCCGGCCGGCCTTATACCTCTCGCTAAATAAATAGGTTTTAAAGCGACCGGCGGCCAGGCCGTGAAAAAAGGGCGCTGCGGCGCGCGGCTCCGTTACCGCTCCCATGTGTCGATGATTTCACTACACACAGTTTTAAACGTTTTTAAATAATAAACGGGGTGCCCGAAAATAACGTTTGAATAATTCTAGGGGTGATTCTACATGTTAAATTATAAAGAAAAGTTCATATTAACATAGGTCCGCGAATGCGTCATAAGGTTGCTATGGCGATTCAAAGATGGCACCGGGATATAGGGGTTCTATTAAATATCTCTGGAACCGTTTTAGATGGTCAACTGAGTTTTGGCATATAAATTGCTTGTAATAGTAGGCACTTTTCAGTGTTTATACTAAATTATTTTTTTAATCAGGGGCGTACCGAGAGGGAAGGCCTCGATTTAATTTGTTCACATTTTTATTAACCGTCATATTTCTGCGGTAAACGAATTTAACATAAGGTTCAAAATTAAAGGTTATTTGATTATAATTGTGTTAATAACAATGTAATTAAAAAAATATATTGTACTCGCCTTTCAAAAAATGCCGAAATACTCTTTTGCTTGGGCGACCATGCATGCACTATTTTCTTTGAAGAGTGTTTTCTCGAAAACAGCTATCCTGACAAGTTTTCAACAAGAATACCTTTTTTATGTTATTTATACCGCGGAATTGGAATTTTTAAAGAAAACTGAAAAAATATGACGTTTAATAAAAATGTGAATAAATTAAATCAAGACCTTCCCTGTCGGCACGCCCCTGATTAAAATAATAATTTAGTAAAAACACTGAAAAGTACCTACTGTTTGTCGGACTAGGATTTTCTGGAGTATTTTTTTCGCTGAACACGAATCTGAATTCGAAATTGGGGGTCAAACAGCAAATAATGAAGAAAAGGCGTAATTTCAGATATTAACGTTTTTTTTAACTTAAAACCTAAATATCTTAAAAACTATAAAAGATGAAAGAAACTTTATATGACATGAACGATGTATTTTTGAAATGCCTTAATTTAAGTTATATAACCTTTTTGTCTAAATGCAATATTTTTCCAGTTATAATCAAAAAACCGTATTTTTAGGATTTTTCCAAGCTGTACCTCTGGGAAAAATTTGAATTTTTTTTATTATTTTTGGATTTTTTTGCAATTTTTGAGTGATTAAAAACCAAAAATCATATTAATATAAAAAAATTGTTTTTCTATTTTGGACTGAATTTTTTTGTCAAATTTACATTTTCGTTTATATCTGCTTTATTATTTATCTTATTAAAAAATTTTATATAACTTTTTTTTATAGACAATTGAAAAACTTCTCTTTTTTGTTTTATAAAATTATTTGTATCGCTTATAGTTTATATAATCGTAGTCCAAACATTCCGTGTTAGCAGGTTTCTGTCGGTAAATGTACCGTGTCAGTTTTTTGGGGTTTTCTCGATTCTTTGCTGTTTGACCCCCAATTTTGACTTCAGATTCGTGTTTAGTGAAACAAATACTCCAGAAAATGTGTTAATATTGTAAACTTTATAAAAAACCAAGTTGTGCAATGGTACCCTAAACGCTGGATTTCAAGTGGTGGTTTAGCTTTCCCAAAATGTGTTGCTGTAACATCAATTTAATAAGGATTCATATTAATTAGGAAGACTTAACAACTAATCAAAGTTTAGTAGAACCAAATTTCAAAGATCCTCATTGTACAATTGGGCCTGTTGTTAGAGCTTCCAGTCTCAGACAGCCAAGTGGCCCTGAAGGGCATCAGTACTCCAAAAGTTAATTCCACTAGTGGGGGACAGTATACAGGCCCTGGATTAAGTCGGCTTGGCAAACAAACTTACGGTAGCCTGGGTACCAGGCCACGAGGGCCACCCAGGTAACAAAGAGGCCGACGACCTAGCCAAAAGAGGATCAGCCATGGAAATGATAGGCCCTAAGCCATTTTGTGGAATCTCGGCAGGCCTCCTTAAAGCATCTATTAAGAGCTGGGTAGACAGAAAGTTTCAAAGTTGGTGGTTACAAACACCAGGACAACGACAGGCAAAGCAGTTCATTAAGACCTGCTCGGCCAAGTTTACCTCGGACCCAAAGTTGTAAAGTCGTAAGGATAACGGTAGGTCAACTAACAGGACATTGCAAACTCAACAAGCACCTGGAAAGAATAGGCCTGGTGGAGGATAGCCTGTGTAGGTTCTGCCAGGAGGCTGAAGAAACAGCCGTACATGTGTGGTGCCACTGCGAAGCACTATATGTAGGCTTAGATTTACTAGGCTTGGTGAGGAAAAGCCAAAACCGGCAAGATATATGGAGTGGCCAGTGTCAAGACGCTGAAGTCTAGTTAAGAAGACGGGCCTGGACAAGGTACTCTAAAGAACGATAGGAGAAACCACAATAAATCTGGTAAGGTTGCAGTGGTGGAGGTCATTTTTGCCATCTCCGCTCAAATAATCTAATCTAATCTAGAGCTTCCAGCAATGATCGTTTTTATCGCAGGATGTTTTTAAACAAAACCTCCAATCCCAGTATATATTTATTTCGAAGCGATGTTTCCAAGCATATGCCCTAAAACTTATGGTAAAATTTAACCCAAGAATCATTTTCAAGAATATATATAAGTTTAAAATTAATGCTGTGGTAATTCCTAAGATTCACCTTTTCTTTTTTGTTAACTTAGGTCAATGAAGAGAGCAAGGGACGTAAGAGAGCAGCTTGCTGGTCTAATGCAAAGAGTAGAAATTGAGATGGTATCAAACTCTGAAACTGTAGATATAAGGAAGTCGATAACTGCTGGTTACTTTTATCATATAGCAAGGCTTTCAAAAGGAGGAAATTATAAAACAGTAAAACATAATCAGGTATAATCACTTTTATTTCGCACGATTTTGGCTATATAAACTTATAACGCTTTTCTTTTTTTAAAATAATACGATCTTTACTAGACTTATGTATTTATTAGTTGTGCCTTTCTAGAAATGTTGTAAATATAGAAATAGGTTTTGAACTAAAATATTTTAAAATTTGTTTTATGATATATTAGTTTTAAAAATAAAGCAAGTAAATAGTTATAAAATGTTAATCCAGACTTAGTAATTTGGACATATCTGTAAAACAAACTATTATTATTTTTACTATTTTACCGCTACTACACTGGAAAGTGTCTTCTATTTGGTGTTATTTAATATACCTACTATACTACTGGTAGTACAACTTGAGATCTCATAGAAGGTTTTGAGACTCAACTTATTAGCCCTTTGAGTACTCTTATGTTTTGCATATATGTATTAGGATATTTTATCTGTTTATTTGACATTCAATTCAGATTACAATTTATTGCAGTTTTTGACCCATGTTACAACAGAAAGCCCATTTTTTTGTTTTATTATTATTCATAAAGATACGACATGACGTATCCCATGGCTCGCACCCCATGTCATGCGGAAGGTCATCCGTATCGAAGATCACTCCTTACGTCCGCTCGATCACTAATCTTGGCCAAATTCATTTGCCTCAGTAAACGACGGACCCAAGGACAACAGATTTCTACATTTTCATCACCAGTTGTTCGGGTGAATGTTGGCCTGCGGGAATACACCTCAGCTCCCTCAATACATTATCCTACATGCCCCTCAAACCGCCGTCAATCAGGACAACCAATCGCACGTTATACTTCGGATAGAGCCTCCGAGGTTCGCCAATAAGATCCTGATATTTGGCTCGTTTCTCCCGTTCCTTTATATCGATGTTTGTTTCCGCTGAGTCGAAGAACTCAATCACATACATAGTTATTCATTTTATCAAGGAGAAGGATATCAGGTTTATTGGCACGAATTTGATGCGTAGTTGGAAACGCCTAATTCCAATATATGCGGTAGTTGTCATGTTCCACTACTACCTCAATATCGCCGGGAGCAAATGGCAGAATTGCTGTTTCATAGATTATTATTATTTACAAAGATCCGACATGACGTATCCTATGGCTTTGACCCTATAGAGCGTCATACGGAAGGCCATCCGTATCAAAGTCCACTCCTCGCACCCGCTCGGTCAGTGATCTTCGGCCAAATTAATTTGCCTCAGTAAGCGAAAGGACTCAAGGACAACAGATTTCTGCATTTTCATCACCAGTTGTTCGGGTAAATGTTGACATGTTATCCTTCATGCCCCCTAAAACGCCAACAATCAGGACAACCAATCGCACGTTATACTCCCGATAGAGCTTCCGAAGTTCGCCAAGAAGATCTTGATAATGTGCTCGTTTCTCCCGTTTTTTATATCTGTTAGTTTCCGCTGGGGCGGAGAATTCAATCATATACATAGAGTTATTTATTTTATAAAGGAGAACGATATCAGGTTTATTGGCGCGAATTTGATGCGTAGTTAGGAACGCATAATTCCAATATATGCGATAGTTGTCATTTTCCACTACTGCCTCGATATCGCAGGGAGCAAATGGCAGAATTGCTGTTTCATCAATGCCGTAGTAATGCCTGAGGTGATATTAAAGTACCCGAAGCTCATTCTTGTGTCTGTGGATGTAACCACTAACTGCATGCACTGGACAAGCTGACAATAAGTGCATAAGTGTTTCGGGTTGCTGTCGACAGGCTCGACAAGCAGTATCAGGAATGTTAGAAAACTGACTTCGGTATAGCAGTGTGTTTATCACCCCATCCTGACATGCTAGTAGGAAATCCTTGGTCTCAGATTTGAGCTCAGCAGATTTTAAAAACCCAAACGTGAGGTTTTGAGATTTCTATGTTTAATGGTTTAACGTAAAATACTCCATGCTGCGGTTTATTAATGTGATTTTCTAAGAGCATCTGCTGTTCTGCTCTTTTAACTGCAGTTCTAACGTCTTTAGACTCAAGTTTTATAAGTGATTGATTGCCGTTTGGATCTATTGCAAATCTGAGGCCGAATTTCTCCGCTGCTCGCTCCGCTGCCTTAAATAAAAATGCTCCAACATGGGCTATTTCGTGTGCTCTTACCAGTTGCATCAGTGGATCAGTATTGTCAACTTGACAAGCAAGACTCAAAACCAGTTGATCAGGCATACACTTAGTACCGACCCTTTTCTAGCTTAAACTTTGCACACTTGTCGGGGCCGAACTCCATGCCGATATCTTTGGTGGCTTACTTTGTGCTCACGTCTTCCAAGTGGTCCACATCAATATCGATATACAAAATAGCAAAGGATTAAGTAACTTACCCTGAAATATGCCCTTTTTAAACGTAATGGGTTTGGTAATAATTTTGTGTGCTCCAGATGTTATAGAAAACTTTGATTTCCAAAGAGACATCAATCGCTCACTCGCTCAATACATCATCATGCATACATCATTAGTATAATTATTATTAATATTAGTATTATTATTATTTTCCAGACTGTGACAATTCATCCAAACAGTGCACTGTTTGAAGAATTACCGAGGTGGGTGTTATATCATGAATTGGTTTTTACAACAAAAGAATTTATGAGGCAGGTCATAGAAATCGAAAGTAAATGGTTATTAGAAGTAGCTCCACATTTTTATAAACCCAAAGAGTTAGAAGATTCAACCAACAAGAAAATGCCAAAAACTGTAGGAAGAAGTACAAGAACTGAATAAATAATGTAAAAAGTACTTTTTATTTTGACTTATAATTTGCGAAACCGATTTCCTAGATTGTATTCTTTTTTTGGTTTAATAATTGCTCTTGTTGAGAAACACATTTATGTACCAAACAGTGTTTTTGTAAAAGTTGGCGTGGCCATAGCACCAAGGACACTGTGTTCTTGGTGCTATGGTCATAACACCATAAAAAAAATGTATTTTTAGAAAAAAAAAAGAAAAACAATATCGTGTTTATGCGGCCAATTGTTTGCCACTTTAGTAGAATTTTTATTAGAAAAACCAAGGTCATGCTAATGCTATCTGTTATTTCTGGTATGTTCTAGTTTATGAAATGTCCATAGAATGACAACAATACCGATAAAAATACACCAGTTAATCTATAGTTAACTCGTTTTTTTACCATAGGGATTTAAAAAAAAACTAAAAAGGAAATTATTGTTTTAAACAAATAATTGAAGGATCATATTGGTCCAAACAGTTTTTTCATATTTTTTACCGTCTTCCGAACAGTGGCGTAGCGTACCTTGGCGGGGCCCCATATAAAAATTTGTTTGGGGCCTTATAAAGGGTAAAAATTTCACTGTCACTTTTTCAAAAATTTTTACAAACGATTTAAATTAAATATACACTCTCCTTGCCTCTTTTTCGGCAAACTGATTTATTAAATCATCTATAGCTGATGATGACTTTAGTTTTTCTAAAGTTTCTGCCTGTATGGACAATAGTGACAGGTCTGACAGGCGTTCTTGTCCCATCGAAGTTCTTAGATAATTTTTTATCAGTTTTAATTTTGAAAAACTTCTTCCAGCAGTTGCGGTTGTAACTGGAAGGGTCAAGAATAATGTTATTACCTCCCGAAAACTGGATGAAAGACTATTGAATTTTATCAGCAATAATCCGATAAGTTCCTTAATGGAATGAATTTTTTGAATTTCATATTGTAAGAATGTTTTTAGAACCTTAAATTAGTCATAAAGATTAACTGAGATGTCTTTACTGTATTTAGCCGACAGTTTTCCGGAAGCGTTAAATATCTCTCCGTTTCAAGAAGACAGGAGTTTCTCCGGTTGTAATATTTCGAACATACTGCTCAGGTCGCAAAGGCTCTGAAATCTTTGTTTAGTTTAAGAAATTAATATGTCTAAACAGCGATAGTATACATTCACTTTGAAATAGGATTCCGGATTCATCTTGTGATAACTCATCAAAAAAACGCTTCGTTATCTTTTGCCTTTTGTTTTTAAAAACAGTTGTTACTTCCCACTCTTTTGCTAAATCTTTGGACTCATTTAGCAACCAATTGAATAAATTTTTATGTCTTAATTCGCTCAGTCACAAAAGATTTCTTAATAAAATACTAGTTTTCTGTAAGTTATTGTTTTTATGCTGTAGAGCTTTAAAAACAGGATTAATGATTTTAGGTTATGTTATGCACATACAGATGTTCTTGCATCTAGGTGCATTTAAACAAATGTTTAAATTAGATTTAGTTTTAGTGTTATTGAAATAGTATTTTGTACTTGTAAATTTGTTATTGTTGTTGTTGAAATAAAGATGTTGAGAATGTCAAAAAAAAAGTGAAGAAAAAAATGTGACAAGCACTAAGAAATCATAACTTTCTAAAATGTTAATTATATTTTTACATTCTTCACGTTCATCTTTTTTATCTGAAATTAAATTTAGTTGGTACAAAATTTTCATGATTAATAAATATTTTTTTACTGCTAAGCGTCGTTCCTTGAAGACCATCTGGTAGGACATACCTTTTAAAGGTTAATTAAATATTTTTCAGATGAATCGTCACTTAACATTGCCAAGCGTTTTATACTATTGCCAAAAAAAGTATATATTTTTTCTAAATTATCGAAAAAAGTCGACACTTTACGAATATGTTTCGCAGCATCGTTTAAAACTAAATTTAATGCGTGCGCAGCATAATGAACATAATCGGCATTTGGAGCATGTTCTTTTATTAGGGTTTGTAATCCTCTATAAACACCCGACATAACATTTGTTCCATCGTAACCCTGTCCTCTACATTTAGTCAATTCAATTCCATATTCTTTAATCGTATTTAAAATTTCAGTTTTAAAATTTGGGAAGTTTTTATTAATTTTTGCTTACGCACGTTGGGGGCCCCCGTGGCTCGGGGGCCCCCAATTGCTACGGCAGATACGGCGGTAGCTACGCCTCTGGTTCCGAAGTTCCAGTAGGTACTTAGTTTTCTAGAATAACGATAATTATCCTTTTAATATGTTTTTTTAATCCTTTATTTAATATTAAATTTTCATTATTGGCCATTTTTAAAGTTTTAAATACAACAGTGCAATTTTACGTAACAAAGGATCATACGGATCTTTGGTAACATAGACTCGTATGCGACACCGCTTATTACAGGACCTATGTTGCGCAGGCATCAAAGTGAGTAATTTCTGTTTTTTGATATCGAAGCGCTCATCATCAGATGGCACTGCTAAGCGTAAGTTCTAACACGTATAGCCTATGGCTAACTCCACTTTTATATCTATCTTAATTGCTTTTATATCGTTAATTGTTAAGATGTGGTGCCGGTTGTCGATAGAATGTCCTATGAATAGAACACCGGGTCTGTTTATTCTAAGACGTCTTTGTACAAGCCATTATCCTTAAAGATATGTTCAAATTAAACAAACTTTGATGTAAAAACTACTTAAAGAAGGGTCTTATTTTAAAACGGATCATGCGGGTCATGAGAAAAGAAACACTATATTATAATTTAATGCTACATGAAAATATGATGATACAAATAAAACAATAAAAAAACGTTAATACAGAATTTATAAATGATATGTGTTTATATTAAGTATAATTGAAACACCTAACATAGTGTAGACATTAAAAAATTAAAATAAAAAATCCTTAACTATAACATCATTACAATACCTTAACTAAAAACAGTCTCTTAAATTATATCCAGGGCCATTAAAACTTTCCATTATTATATTAGCCGAACCCATTACGTCAAAATTTTCCAATAAAATCATATGTATTTTGTCAGTGAATTTCTCCTCGTAGTCAAATTTGCTTGCCTAGGTAATCAATAACGAACGATCACTGAGCTCTTAGGTTAACTGGAAAAAGCATCGATTTGGCATAAGCGTGGCATCATAAACGTGCATTCTAAGGTTCTGCTTAGCGATAAATGAACTTCTGTACTCAAACAATAAAATCCACCAAAACCCGGGAAAATGGTTACTACAGATACTATTTTGTCGTAAAGCGTGGCTACCAAGTATCTTTTGTTTCATTTACTTGATAGTATATTATGATTAAATTTTATTTAATTTATATTTAAAATTACATCAAATTAAGTTCTACTATTGTATTTTAAACTGTGAATAATATTTGTTATATTTATTACTATAAAGTATTACACAGAAAAGTAGTGATGTCAAAATACTATTTTATTTTTGAACAGCTACTAATAAAGACGCTGACAACAGTGCATTTTTCGTAGAGGCGTACTTCCGTACTTCGGCTTTGCTCAACAGGCCTACTAAAACGTAACATTAATACTTTAATAAATTAAATAATATGCAACAAAATATTCGATTATATTTACATAAACTATTTGAAATCTTTGCTATGAAACATGGAGAAAAGATTTCAAAATATATAAGTCCAGTAACTGAAGACCTGAAAGTACCCAAAGCTGTAAATAAATCTGTACAGTTTTCATTTGTGGCGCAATTTTTACGAGTAGGTCTTTGTGGATGCTTTCGAGCGAGAAAAAGTTTATCACAATTCTTACGTGGGAACCCGCTGAAAATGGCCCCCCAAAGTCCCAAAAATGAGTTTCCCGCGAATATCTGCCTAAATATGCGAATTAGAAAATTTTTGTTTTAACAAAAAATGAAGATCACCTCGAAATCTACAAAAATGGTTCTTATAATTTTTTTCGCAACACCAATATTTTTTGCAAAAACGGCCGTCGAAAAATTCATAACATTCCACACTGGATAGATGTGGTAGTAGTAGTTTCTTGCTAAAAAATGCAGATGGGCAAAAGAATTTTTTATCAAAACGCAGGAAAGATGGTGAAGGAAATTTTCTGGGATCATTGAACACTTGCTAAGGTCTCATTATAAAAAAGAAATGTTAATAACAAACCATTTTTTAAAAAATATTAATAAATTAATGAGATACTTTCAAAATATTGTGAAAAAAAACTTTGACCGCTTTTTTCAATATTCTAGAAAAATTAGAATAGACCCAAACTCATATGCAATAATGGGTACGGGTTTTTCCATTCCGATGAACTTTGAATGATTAAAAAACGACATTATTGCCCGAGTAATGGAACAATTCGTCCGCCCGCTTATAAGTGAATCCATAAAGATAGCGGCATTCTAGCGGTAGAGTATCAGCTAAAATGAGGGGACTTTTGGGTCTCGTTATCTCGAAAACCGTCGATTTTTCCTAAAAATAATAGGGACCATTTTTGTAGATTACAAGGCAAACTTCATTTTTTGTCCATATAAAAATTCTTCAATTTGCATATTTTGGCAGATAATAGCGGAAAGCCTATTTTTCTGGCCTTGAGGGGCCATTTTCAGCCCTTTCCCACCTGTTTGTACTACCTATATTAGCTGTAAAATAAATTAAAAAAATAAATTTACTGTCTGTTTTATGTATTTGAATAAAACGGATGAAGCAATGATTATCACAAAAACTACCAAAAAAATACATAACTTTGGAACTAGAGCTGCCCCCAATTTATCTGCAGCTTAAATATTTTTAAAAAATTCAGAGTTACATTCTCGCTATATGTATCTTGTTAAATTAATATTTTATTAATACTTCATACTCAGTCATAATATATTAAAAATAATCAAATTAAGTACCTAAGTTGAAAATTTGTTATAAAATTGTTCTGTTAACAAAATTAATCAAATATATTTGATTAATTTGGTCAATAAAAAATAATAATATTACTACGGTACTGAGAACTGATGGCAAAAATATTTTTTTCATGGCCAATTTTGCGCCCCCAGGTAGCTGCGCCCTTGGCAGGCGCCCATTTCGCCACCGCCTAGATACGGCCCTGTGTGTAATAACTTTTAATAAATTAAAATGATAAGGCAGTGCCAAATGTGTAAAGTGACGGATATGATTATCATTTCACAGTAAGTACATTCTATCGCCAATAATAAACAAAGCATGTTGGGCGCAGCTCTTGATTGCCTTTATGAATGAAATGCTTTCTCTATCTATGCTGTCAGCTTAATGCGAACGATGCATTGCGTCGTAAAATATTCTGTCTGATCAACTGATCGTGATTATCTTAGAATTTATAACAAGACAAATCACACTTACTAAAGTCGATTAAGCGCGATCTACCAGTTAATACTAAAAGAATAAAAAGTATGTAATGTGACACATCCAAAAGTTTTTATAAACGGTGGTTTAAGGGTGATATAGATGTTAACTAAAATATTTTTTTGTTGCTTTGTTAAAATTACAGATTAATTATAGGGAATATAATATGTGATTTTTTGATTGAGAACGTTTTGGAGGGAATAGTGTGAAGCTTAAACCCTTTTAACAGACACTGTAAGAATATTCTTACAATATTAACAAACCCTTGGATTCGTTGTACGGTATAAACTGTGCCCTTGGAGTGCTGGATGGGATATTTATACAATATATCGCCTGTTTGAGATATGATGTTATAGATGATTTTTTTAAATCGAAACATAACTGCCTAATTTAAAGTGCTTTCTTGTGTCCATTGCGAGGTATCAAACAAAATTTGACTTAAAAAATAAACCATATTTTCTTCATATTGATGTTTCTTCAATACATGCTGAAAATTCCGGATAAGGAGTTTTCAACCCTTGCAAATTGATCCTGGATGTCATTCTTTATAACATACTCTGTATATTCAGAATAAAAAAAAACTATACAGCCATATAAAAAAAAGAAAAACTTTTTTACTTTCGATCATATGCCACAAACGGCAAAATTCAAAGCAACCTTTTTTGTTCACAATAACATTTTACGTTATCAAGTGCGACTTTTGAATATCCAGGGTATGTCGTAAAGAAGTTTTTTTTTTAGTTTCGCACTTTGGACATGCGAGATTGATTCACGAGGATCGAAAACCTCCAAATTTTCAGAGAAAACATTGTTAATGCAATTAAAATATGGTTAATTTTTAGGTAAAACTTTAAAATTATTCTTAAAACTTAGGTTCCAATTTTAAAAAATCATCAAAAACGTAACATCTCAAATTTGGGACATACAGAATAAATATTTCTTTCATAGAAAAGAGCGCGACTAAAAATACTGATCAACGAGTCCGAACATTTTTTCCAAAAAATACGTGTTTTTAATTTATCAAATTTATTCCGATTTGTTGTATTTAAGACATTCAAGAAGTCTGTAACTAGCGTATGCACTAGACGAAGTTGAGTATGCGAAATATGAGGACCGGCAACTTGTTAGCAAAGATAATACTACTACGGATAAGATGAACCATTCAATGTTATATTTTTGATACCCCTAATGGACTTTGGCTAACGCGAGCCCATGTCCATCGAGAGATATTCGCCTATCCTTGAACGAAAGTTAAACAGTGTTGCCGGAATTTACTATTGGCGTGATGAAACGCGACTAGAAAAAACACAATCCGTTTAGCCGCCCGCTTTCGCTACTTCGTGTTCCGAATAACGTACAAGCGACAGATATTGGCAATGTCGCACGGTTTGTTTCGCTGGGGCAGGGGTTACCGACTTAATTTTATTCGCATTTACGGAAGCATTGATATCTTCGAACTGATTCAAAACGCCCCATTTAAATGAACCATCTATTCGTAGTAGTATTATCTTTGTTGTTAGTTATAAATTTTTATATCTAAGAATCGTTTTACACATACAAGAATTTAGTGAAAATTATGTCGAAAATTATCACCAAAGTTTTGATGAAAATATTCATGAGATTTTTGGTAATAGTACATTCATTTGTGTGTGATACTTACAATAAATTGTACTAGAATTATTGCTAGAATTCATGTGATGCTCATGCGCACAAGTGCTAATTTTATAAACAGTTGTTAAATTAGTTTAACATAACCTAGTTAATAAATAAAAAAAAGTTTTTCTGTTCTTTAAATTATGTTAAATATAGATAAGCAGAAGTTGTTACTATTAGGTGTGGCATCATTTGGCTAGTTCCTTTTTACTCTATGAAATAATTTCCATGACATCATAGAGTAAGAGCCCAGTGCCCCCAGACATAGCTTATTTTCTAAAGGACAAAATGTGGGGCTTAAGTAGTGCTTATATGTGTATTGAATGCCAGCATACCTGCTAAGCTGGTTAGACGGCCAATTCACAGATACCAGGTGAGAAAGGTAACTAAAAATAGGGTTAATTTAACTTATTTTCTAATGGTTGATTTTTATACATATTCCATAAAATATATATCACCAACCCTGAAAGAGGCCCTGCAACGTTTTCTGCACAATTTTTAGAAAATATAGAACAGGTTTAATATTTTTATTGCGAAAATTATAGTAATAATTTTTGAACATGTAATACTTAATTATTGCCCTTAATACTTAAATAATAACTGCCAGACCAGCTGAAAAAAAATTGTAGAGGGTTCTGTTTTCGTATTCACTCAATTTGTGGTTATTTCATGAAAAATTTATAAAATATTTATGCTTTTTTATTAAAAATAATATAGTCCAACGCAAGACCCATGATATTCTCTAATAAATACATGGCAGACGTAAGTAAGCAAGGTACACAGGGCCTAGATCAAGATGCTACGACTACCAAGAAATTTTGAAAATCTAGCAGGTAAACCACCAAGTAATAAACCACAAGACCTACTCATGGAGGCATTTGAGGGGCTGATTGATTAAAACTAAAACATCAATTTTATCTCACTATTTTGAAATATCATTTTTGGCTAACCAACTGGCTGAACTACTGAAGTGGAGAATGCGGTTGTAGAAACCGCTACTTATTTATATATTTTTATATATTTATCTGAATCGCCATTAGGGTTTTTAGAAGGCATACCACTGGATAAAGTCACTGAAAATTTTCTTAATAAGCTCTACTGTTCAGGTGGCAAAACAACTTCTAAAAGAAATATTAGCAACTGAATTAATACCTAGTGGATATTAATCTGATAAAACCTAAGAATAAAAAATTAAGTAATAATTATAATCGACGAGGGTCATTACTGTTTTATGGTATATTTTTTATGATAACTAAGGAACAGACTCAAAACTCAAAAATTGCCTACTCCTAAGAATATGGTTAAAGATTTATTGTTATTTCTAAGACTTAACCATCATTTTAGTAATAGTGATATACAAGAGAAAAGAACAATATATTTTTTTTTATTTATTGAATTGAAGCCTACTTTAAAAGTTTTAAACTGTCAAGAATTTTTTTATTTTAGGAAATTTTGCAACCTTCAATACCTATTATGAGAACAGTAGGTGTTTCTTAAAAAATAGTCAAAATTATTCACAAGTTGATAATTTGCTATGGGTATGTACACTATTTTTTCACAAAAAATATTTTTTGGGTTTTTGGATCTTTTTACCAATAATATTTTGGTTTTATTTCATTTGAATAGTTGTTATCATCTTAAGCCATTAAAAAAAATAATAATATGTCTAAAACAATCATTAAAATGACTTCAAAGCATCTGTTTAATCTATTTTGATATCTCAGGGAAGAGGTAAGATATAAAAAAAAGGACCAATAAGGTTTCTGGCAACTTCCAGAATCATAATCTGTTAGCTTTTTTGAGCTTAAAACAATAAATAGAATGCGACACTCAATTTCATCCAGATTCCTCTCTAGTCATGGGCTTACAGTAATGAAATTTTTCGGGAAATAAGACAATATATATTTGAAATGGAACCACGCTTAGTTCTGTAAAACCGTAATTAGTACCTTGTCCTTCATTGTCACAGCTTTTTAACTCCTAAATTTTTCACCGATTATGATAAAATTGTGCTTAGCAGTTTTTTTTCAACAACTCAGGCGGGTATATAAAATCTGATTAAAAACATGTATTATTCCTTAACACAATAAACTGTTTTTTTTTAATATAATATCTTCAAGTTTCATTAAATAGTAAAATAATGTTAAAATGGAACATTTTTTCCCAGGCGCGCAAAAGTATCAAGATAAAAGCACCTTAGTAGGTAGAAAATTGTTCTTTTTTCTAAATTTTCTGGGTAACAAACATATTTTAAAAAACTATTATGGCCATAATTTAGATAATATATAAATCACGCTGTTAAATAATTAATAAATGTTTTAGCTATCTTATGGAAGTGTTGTATATCAAGTTCCTTCCTGTAAGCTCAAGCTAATGCGTGCGACTAGAGCACCGAGAACCTTTGTTACCTTATATTAAAAATATTATTTTTATACTCTTACTGAGCCATGTAATAAGTATACCAAAAGGGTACTTATTTTGTCAGGCATTTAGGTATTATTTTTTTCCTTTAAATAAAACACAGGATTAAAAAATTATAACAATATATTTATAACAATTTACACATCGGAAATATTTAAAAAAAGGGAATCTACATTTACAAAAACAAACGATTAAATGCAGTTCAGATCGACAAGACTAAAACTGATTTTCTAAAATTCTATTCTTTAGCTTTCAGCTATACATTGCAGTCTCATTTTTTGGTTTAATAAAAACCAACTTTAATCAGTTAACAATTAGCACACGCGCTCACTCTACTATTCTGTGCCATATAAGGACGTTCGCACTTATTCAGTTTAGTTCACTACAAAATTTCCTGTCAAAAGATTTAAAACAATTTTTTTGACAGCACAATCACACATGTCTTTAGTAAGACCATAATTTGGTTTAATGTCTTTGTACGCAATGAGAATGCAATCGATTTACATCATTCCCCCCATACCTCCCATACCGCCCATGCCACCCATACCTCCTCCAGGCATTGGCGCTTCTTCTTTAGGAATTTCCGTAATAACGGCTTCAGCTGTCGTTAAGAGAGACGCTACACCTGAAGCATCTACAATCGCTGTTCTTACAACCTAAAAGAAAAAATACTAATGTAAAATTTGGTGATTTACACAGTGACATCCCATGCTGGACACTTAGGAAGTGAATTTCTCATTTTTTTAAATCAATATCGTGCATAAAAAAACTAATAAAAACTTAAATAAAAAAAATGAAAATATAAAAACTGAACATTTTCTAACAGCAAAAATAATGAGCATAAAAATATAAAATTGAAAGTAAAACGTTTGTTAGTGTGCAATAGGGTTACCGAGATATTCAAAGATCCAAAAAAGTCAATTTTACATTATGGTGTTTAAACCCTACTTTACTTTTCTTTTTAAGAAATTTATATTACATTCTTAAGTTCCGACCTTACATCAGTCACTTTCTTTTTTTTATTTAACCTTAACACCTACAATTATAAAGCATAAGTAAATTCAACAATAGATTCATGAATATCAAATGTTATATCAGCAAACATATGATACAAGCTTAACAGTAATAATGTATGATGTGTTTCTTTAGATGTATTAACTTAAAACTGTTTACAACTATTGCATCACATCAATTATTATTATACCTTCTATTACAAACCACAACTAGATTGATTACAAAATTGCGGGACTTGGTAGAAGGGCTTTATTCATTTTGGGCAGCTAATTTAACATTATTTACTAATGTCATATAAAATTGTACAAAATTCAGCAATCTAGAAACTGCTGCTCTGAACAAGGTTTATGATATAAACGAAAATATTCTCACCAACTTTTAATTTGACAATTAAACAAAGTTTATGTTTTTTTCGTTTATTTTAATTAACACAATTTATAACTTTATGTATACAGTGTGGTCCATTAAGTGTGCCACATATGGAAAACTTTTTTATTTGTAAATTATCAGAAAATGTTGTTTTTATAAAAGTAAGTGCACAATACAAAATTATATTGGCAGTAGTTAGTTTTATCAAAACTTAAAGAATATACAGGCTAAGGCAAAAATATGGAAAACTGTTTAGAAGTAAAGTGCTCTTATTTCAAAAAATATAACAAAAAGAAAAAACGAAAAGTTAGTTAGGATCAAAAGTTATGCCTAAATCCCAAGTCATGGCCTCCTATTAGAATCTTTATTATTTTTTGGGAAGATTTTAGATTACTCTTGTAAACATATTTTTTTACTTTGATTTAATACCTTCTTAAAGTAGCTGAGAGTATTTTTAACCAAATTATTAATAATTAAGTATATGCCTTGTTTAAAAAATTTTACTAAATTTCTAGACTTCTCTTAAATATCTTTGAAACAAACATTAAATTTGTTTCTTAAAAAATTAAATCCAGGTAACTTTTATAAAATTCATTAGTTTAATAAAAGTTACTTTAACGTCGCTACTTTGATTTTTTTTTTAAATCAGAATAATAACAAATTGTATTATTTTTTTTACATACCTTTGTTGGGTCAATAATTCCTCTTTCAAACATATTTACATATTCATTGTTCATGGCATCATACCCGAAGTCCCCAGATTGTTGTTCTACTTTAGCTACAACAGCAGCGCCATCTACGCCAGCATTTTTAGCAATGGTCATGCATGGAATTTTAAGGGCCCTTTTAACGATTTCAATACCTAAAATTATTAATTATTTATATATTTAAAAAATTTAAAATTTAAGTAAAAATTAAAAAACTGAAAAGTGGACATATTCACCCATCAATTGTGTTTTTAAAATAGTCTGTTAGCCCATCAAAAAAAAAAAAGATAAAAATTGTACCCCTTTTAAAGAAGAGATGACCTCCGACATCCTTTAAGATGTACTAAATACCACACAAAGCTGGTGTCAAAGGAAAAAATGGCAATAAACCCGCATAAAATGGTTGTTGTCCTCTTTACTTCACAGAGAAACCTAGAGACCACCAACTCTACAATAATGTGAAATAATATCATTTGCGAAAGAAGCATACTATCTAGGGCTAATCCTTGATTAGTCTAGGAGGAATCGGCGCATGAGTGCCGAAAACTATTCCACCTCAATTTTTTTATTCGATCCTCTTTCAATTGCCCTACTGATGATATAAATGCATGTTTCCATGGCGCCACCTGGTTCCATGTTGTTTAAACCAAAATTGTTTAAACAATTGCAAGGAATATTTTTGGAGATATGAATTTTTGAAAGTTCGAAAAATCTTAAATTTGGGTACTTTTGAGCTATGAAAAATATATATTTAAAAAATATGATATAAAAAATATTTTTTATTTTTTATACAATAGTTTATAATATCCTTAAATAAGATTTGAAAAAAATTGTTTATACAGGTTTTTGATTATTTATTACGCGCGCTTACAAGTTAAATAAATCTCCAATAACCTTTGTAAAATTGATTTTAGGAAAAAAACTTTTCAAAACAAATTGTAGATAATTAAATTATTAACAACATTGCTCCTTTAACAATTTTAATAAAGTTACTAGTTTTTAAGATAAATGATAAATATTGATTCAGGACACAAAGGGGCCGATGAAGCGTATGAGTCAGAAAGACGGCGTTAAGTATCGTAAGGGACGCATACTTGAGAGCGCACAGCGCGCTTAATAAACAATCAAAAAATCTGTATAAAAAATATTTTTTTTAAATCTTATTTAGGGATATTATAAACTATTGTATAAAGAATAAAAAATATTTTTTATATCATATATTTTTTACTATTGTATAAAGAATAAAAAAATATATTTTTTATATTTTATTTTTTTTCTTAATATATATTTTTTATGGGTCAAAAGTACCAAAATTTGAGATCTTTCGAACTTTTAAAATTCATAACTCCAAAAATATTAACTTATCGTAAAAAGTCATAAAATCTTTTTTATTTGTATTTCAATAAAAAATATGAAAAAAATTTTCCTGTTAAAAACTAACAGGTCTTTACAATTGTTTAAACAATATGACACCATGGCAACATGCATTTATATCATTAGTAGGACAATTTAAAAAGGAACATATAAAAAAATTGAGGTGGAATAGGTTTTGGCACTCGTGCGCCGTTTCCTCCTAGACTAAAAAGAACTCTTAGCGGGAATTCGCCTCTAGAAAAGGTCATCCGCAAGGCTGGCCTATCTTTCCCGACATGCCGCAAAATGTGTGGGAAATCCTGGGGCATGTAATCAAATCAGATGTATAGTATGGTGGCGCAAAGGGCAGCAGCGGCTGGCCAAAGCAGGAGGTGAAAGACCTATCTCCCAATATGATTATCATCAGATCATTAGAATTCTCGACGTATTGAGAGATATATAAAAAGAGGTGTGAGCCACAATAGACCGAGGAGTCGCGGTGGAGGGTGTAAAGCCCATTCACTGTCAAACCTAATCTAAACCTAAAGAAAACTTTACTTTATTAACGCACATACCAAATGAGCGCCATCAGTCGATAATTTGTAGATAATCATAATTTTAAGCAATAAAAAGTTTATTTTTAAAACTAAGGATTTACAAAAAGTTTATTTATAGATGTTTTTTCAGAAGTATAGGAAATTCGCATGTTTTTATTTAAAAATTCATTGGCAATAAAGCCTTTATTAAAAATAACCCTTAGTCTAAAATATTCCTGGTGGTGTTTTTGTCTGTAATTAAAATCGTATTTTTTAATAGAAATATAACACTTAATATACTTTTTAGGTTCTCTTTACGGTTTTGTTAAAAAACTAAAAAAACTTACACAAAGAAAAGGTTCAAATGTAAACATTGTTTTTTTGTGTAAAATATTTTCTAACAAAAAAGTCCTTACTTTATTCTTATACAATTTCTCCCTTGTGATCACCTTAATGTCATGTGGCAGGGCATTAAAGATCTTAATACAATTAAAGAAAAGACATTTGGTTCTGTGTTGGGGTATGCTAAGGTTGCTGTGGCCTCATATAATCATGTTTTTGTAAAAATCTTTATTTCTAGAGAATTTATGTAAATTCTTCCTTGCAAACAAACAAATATTTACAATATATAAACAAGAAACTAGTAGTATTTGTAGTGATTTAAAATTTGGTATAAACGACTCCCTAGTAGAAATACTAAGCATTAATCTTATGACACGTTTTTGCGAAATGTATATGTATATATGGTCCAGTTAGAAAAAAATGTCAAGATGGGCGCAACTTAAAAAATAAGATCCCCAAGCCCCGATACATAATTAATGTGTAAGGGCATCAAATCTGTAATTATGTTTGTGTATAGAATTACCAAGGTGAAAGAAATAGTATTTAGTGCAATCCGGTATGGCCTTTAGGAATAGCAATAAAATATCTTACCAATTTCCTGATCTTTGTTTTGGGCTTGAATAGAGTCCAAACTTGCCGAACATCTTAATAAAGCAGTACCACCACCAGGCACAATACCCTCTTCTACTGCAGCGCGAGTTGCATTTAAGGCGTCTGTTACTCTGTCTTTCTTTTCATTGACCTACAATATGAAGTGTTATAAGAATTAGCTATAAGTTAACACACAAAAAAATAGAAAATCTTGTAATAGTTTTCTATCTCTATAATTAATAGTGCGAAAAAGTGGAAAGGTAAAAATAATCAAATGATGGTACAAGTCAGACCAGATAGATCCAAGTCTAAGTGCACACTGCAATAAATAATCAATACTTTTACAAAAGCTGAGTTTTCTTAACTAGATATAGATATATACACTATCGCTCATAAATATGTAGAGCAACTTATTTTAAACATACAAAATATAATTTCAAAATTAAAAACGTTTTAAATATTTTGGTAAAATATATCTGCTATCAGCCCGAACCTTTAAATACCACTGTTTTTGTCTCCATTTTTTGTTGCATTCATTTTACAGATTATCTTCTTTTTTTGTGCATATCTGTATGGTAGAAAGTCAACGAAAAAAACCCTTTATATATAAGAGCATGTGAACTGGTCCTATGAAAAAAGGAAAACTGTGTTATTTTCAGAAGAAAGTCGATTTAACTTATTTGAATCAGATGGGGTATGCTGGGTAAGAAGACAAACCAACGAACGGTTTAATACCACATATACAAGACCAACAGTCAAACATGGTGGTGGCGGCGTAACGGTTTGGGAGTGCTTTAGTGGGTTTGGCATAGGTCCATTGGTAAAAATTGCCTGAATTATGGATCGATATGTGTACAAAGGCATCTTGGAAAATTAAATGCTGCCCGAGGCAGAAGAAAATTTAGTTATTCGGTGGATTTTTCAACACGACAATGACCCGAAACACACTTTAAAATTAAAGATTGGTTGAATGCACATAATGTCACCGTTATGCATATTCCGGCCCAAAGTTCGGACATCATCCTAACAGAAAATCTTTGGGATGGACTTGACCGAAGAATTCATCAAAAAAATTTAAATAATACGTCAGAATTATTTGAAGAAATTCAACACTTGGAACTCATTACCCTAAGATTATCTTGACAAACTGTTAAAGTACATGAGCAAAAGATGTTTAGAAGTAAATTAAAAACAAGAAATATGCTAAAAATACTGATGAAAAATCTAAATTAAAAAAAAAAACAAAACATATGCTTTTGTTATAGTTGCTCTACTTATGACCTTTATTCTTTGGAATGTTTTTTAAGTTTGTACATTTGCAGTAATAAATAAGTAAAACTTTTATGGTTAACACAATTATTTTATTTGACCCTTATAATATAAAAAGTAAATTATATTAAATTTACGTTGTTGCTGGCAAAAAAATATATATATATATATATATATATATATATATATATATATATATATATATATATATATATATATATATATATATATATATATATATATATATATATATATATTATTGTAAAAGTATTGATTATTTAATACAGTGTGCACTTGGACTTGGATCTATCTGGACTGACTTGATTATGGTTTGTCTTAATTTCATTCCTTTTTTTATTTTTTGCAACAAATATATTAAAAAATGTCTAAGAAATATAAGATCTTTATTTATAATGTATATAGTACATTTATAAGGTAAAAAAACCTTTCTTAAGTGTTTTGTCAAAATTCAAAAGTAAATAAAAAAATGTTTTTAATACTTTATTTTGTGTGAAAATAAGAGTTTCAGTAGTACTCAATCTGACTTACTGTGTGAGGTTACTGAAAGTAACCTTTAAGAAACGCAGGTAAATTAAAAAGAGTTATTACAATTTTAAAAAATGGAGTAATGTTTTTAAGTTTTTTTTTTAAACTTAAGGCAGCTGGATTTTTTTAGTGTGAAATAATTAATATTTCAGGATAAAAGTTTTACTGTGTATATTGTGTTTCTTTGGATGTATCAGATAATTACTTTTATACGTCCATTGCATCACAATAATTATTATACCTTCTATTACAAACCACAATTTGATTAATAACAATTGTGGGACTTGGTAGGTTTTCTTAAGTCATTTTTAAGGTTATTAAAAGTTATAAAAAAGACTAAACTAAATATGCTCGATTTTATTACTTTATAAAATGGCAATTTTTAACATATTTTAAAAACTAAATTTAAAAAAATAAAGGAAATTACATTATGCGATAGATTAAACGATTCTTTGTTCTGCAGATCATAATGTAGGGGATGAGAATTGGCCCATTTTTGCGCGGGAGTAAACATGATTGTCTTGTTTACCATAACACACCTGCTGTGAATCTTTTGTGACAGAATGCCACTATCTTTCGTGGATGAGATTTTGTTTTTTATAAATTATTTTTACAATTCTTGTAACTTAAACAGGTAAACATAAAATGGAATTTTGCAAACAAAATTTTTGATGGTGTCATTTTTAGTGATAAATAGATATACATTTTAGAGAAGTAATATTAAATCAGGGGATGCAGTACCATGAACTAATTTTATTAAAAATATGTCATAAAGCTAAATATGAAACTGTTAGTTTTTGGCACACATATACAGTGACGCAGAAATGCCAATACCTAGTAAAAATAAATATTGTATTGTAGATTTAAGTATTTTTTAAAATTTATTTGTTCAATTATATACCCCACACAGTATTAAACTCCAAATGGTACAACATACAAAGAAATAACAAAACTATAATATAGATCTATATACAAAAGCATTACAGAGCAGTACCCAAAAATTATATTTCAGATCAACCAGTTATCGCTTTTTTAAAACTTACTAATCTTACCGAGAATAATTCAATCTTCGAATAATTTTCATTATAATTTTTCACTAGAAGATCGATAAAGCTGTTTAGTCTGTAATTAGTTTAGTGTCTATTTTTATAAAATAGTTGTCTAGCTCGAGTGGTTCTAGCCGAAATTCAATAATTAGTATAGAAAAATTGCGCCATTGCATCCTGCCTGCGTTTTTAAAATGATTTTAATAATTGAATTATTTACATCCATGTAAGGAAATTTATGCCTGTACAAAGTGTCCAAAATTCGAGCCTCATCATTCTGATCTCAAAAACCTGAAGAGATACGAGGTTGGTTAAATGGAGGCAAAGTTGCGCAATTTGATGCTGATCAAATTGCCACCTTAAAAGTTTAAAAATTTCGAATACTTCTTGGAAAAAACTGAATATTCTCGATTTTATTTTTATTTTTTTATCACTCTTTGATTAGATATAACAAAACCAATTTCACATTTTTAATGCTACTTTTTCTGTTCTACAGGACAGCGTTATTAGAATTACTCACCAACATTATGTCTTTGAGCTGCCATCATCAACTTTGTTTTTTTAAATAGGGCTCTGGGTTTTTTTATTACGTATTTTACGAGCTTCTAAGATCCCAAAACCAATGATGCGTCGCACTTATTTGAAGAATTCATATTAATGGTAATTTCCATAAGAAATAATATGTTAGAGAGAGACAGAGAATATAATTTTAGTAAGATCTTACCAGGAAATCATTAAAATGCATTTTTTGAATAAGTGCGATACTGAATCTCATTTCGAATTGCAGGTTCATAAAATTTTGCAAATTCTTAATTGTCAGAGTGGATAGGCGATGGTTAACAAACTACTTTACGCGATCCCTTTTCCTTCAAAATCATAAAATTGTGAATGCACCAGTGTGACAAAGTGTGCATGATCAAATTTCTGAAATGCTGCATAAATATATTAATTTTGCTCAATTATAGACTAATTTAATTTAGAACAATTATATCCAAGCGGAGGGGCAATTAATATTACATTTGTTTCTGATGTTTTCATTAGCAGAGACTCATTATTTAATACTTTCCCAAAATACAGTTAACCGATCCCACAAATAGAAAAATATAATCGTTTTTAGTAAAGTTATTACTGTACAGAGCACAGACATTTGCTAATTTTTCGAATGTTAGCCCATTTTGACACCGATACTTGTTATTTGTTCCCTATTTAAGAAATGACACACTACCTTATAGGTTAATCTGTTCAGTAGAATCGAGTGTGGTTTCATAAAGTCACCCTATCTGGTGAAAAAACCTAAAGAAATAGTTATACTAAATTTTGATACAAAATAAATAAGATTTTTATACATTTTTAAAAAAATTGTAATGTCTTTGAAAACGATTGATATTCATGACACTGATAATTAAAGAAAATATATAACTTATACTTACCTCAACTTCACTGCTGCCTCCTACTTTTAATACTGCTACTCCTGATGCAAGGCGAGCCAATCGCTCTTGAAGCTTTTCCTTTTCATATTCAGATGTGGTTGTTTCAATTTGATCTCTAATTTGGTCAGCACGACGATCAATGTCTTCTTTTTTACCTTTACCTGTAATAAGTTTGTAGTTCATACACCGATCCTCTTAAAATAAACACATTAAAAGATATTTCAAACCTTTTATTTATCATCGACTATGGATGTTGAATTGTGTTGTCTTTGATATTTTACTTTACCTACAACTTCTTACCTCTTAAGATTAATGTATCATCTTTGGTAATAACAATCTCTCCAACTTGACCCAGGTCGGATGCCTTAACATCTTCAATCTTGACAATATCGGCGTCATCACCAAAGACAATACCGCCGCTAGCAATAGCCATATCTTGAAGAGTAGATTTGCGGTTGTCGCCAAAACCTGGAGCTTTTACAGCTGCTACTTGAAGTCCAATACGAAGCCTATAACACAATAAAACATAATAAAATACTTATCAAGCAGTGATCGACAAAAAAAAATCTATTTTTATTACCTAATTTTTTTGAAAAATTAGTAATTAATGATTTTTTCTTTTAATTAGTAACTAACGAAAAATATTACTATATTTTTTTTAATAGTAATTAGCGAAAAAATATTATTAATTTTTTTGAAAAATTAGTAATTAGCGAATATATACGTGTCTAAGATAAGGAGGGCCAGTATGGGGATCTCCGAAACGTAAGAGGTAGGTGGGTAGTTTAAATTTGGCAAAGTGGCGTATTAGGGAGCTCAATAATATACCGTAAAATTGAAGTTCCATTTTGTACTTTTAGAAATATGGCCAAAAAACTGAAATTTCCAATTTTCGTTATTATTTTTTTATGAGTTTATTTCATAAATTGGAAAAAATCTAAAAATACATTCTTATTGGAACTTTTTGCGCTTCATCCATTGGCGAAGTCAAACTAAAATATTTTACGACGTTTCTTTTTCGCTAAGCCATTATTAACTTTATTATTTAAATACGGCCCTCAATTGTTTATTGCATTTTTTGAAGTAGGTTTAATCCCAATTACAATGATGTATAACACTTGATATTTTTCTGTTAAATAAACATATTTTCCATAAGAGACAATGAGTTAGACAAGGAACGCACATCATTTCTTATAGGGGCGTTCCATATTTCTTAAATACATTAAATTAAGTGGTTAAGTGGAAGAATGGCCTATGGCTAAACTTCGCCAACTGTAGTCTGGGTGTGTGCATCGTGATACATTTTACTTATATAAGTATTTGTATATTTGTATGCATATGCTAATAAAGACGTTTATTATTATTATTATTAAATACACAATTTTTTTGAAAATGACAAATATTATTAAGTTAGTTGATTTCCTGATAAAATAAAATCCATTTCGATCTGTAGATCCATTACGTCTAAAAGAAATGGTTAACTGTTTTTCCCTACGTGCCTTTATTTTGCCCTTTCAAAGGGCATAATAACAAGGGTTGATGGCATAATAACAGCCGTGCCTGAAAATGGCATAAATGAGATCTTACGAGTGTTTAATGGCTATAATAAACAAATACAAATCACTGTAGAAAAAGGAAACAACAACAGTGTTCCTTTTTTGAACTAGATTAATCAGGTGATAACAACCAGAATATACTAAATAGGTACATCAAACCAACTAATTCTGGAAGATATATGAACTATCACTCAAATCACACCACAAAAACTAAAATAAACCTAGTTTTAGCTCTAAAAACACTCATAGAAAGAATCTCCCAGACTAACTTATTTAAAGAAATTACACAAGATTCAGTTATCTAACTCAAATCCAAATAAACTACTTAACAAATGAATATTTAGCACCTCTCCAGTAAGAAATCCGGAACAAATTAATAATGGCATTTTACCAAGCATTATGGCTTTTAAAACATAAATACAAGCTTTTTATTATTCTTTTCTTTCTTCTTTACATAAAACAAATTTCTAACCAAATCACAAAACTATTTCAACATAAACCTTTAATTAAAATAGCCTATAACATAATAAAACAGTGGGGACAGTTTTCAGTAAATTAAAAGACAAAGACGAAATCAAAAAGGCATCAAATGTGGTATATAGTATTCCTTTTTCTTAATGTGACACCGTATATATAGGACAAACTTCCAGGGTTCTAAAAGATAAAATTGTTACACATAAGTGACTATAGACTTGATAAAAATTTCATGTGCCTTAGCTGAACATACAAATCAATCAAGTCACCTTTTTAACTTTAGCCAAGCAAAGGTATTTGATTGTGAAAGTAACTATAACAAAAGACTGTTTTTAGAAATGGCAGAAATATTTTTACAACCCAAATCTATAAACAAAAGAACAGATATTAATGATTTAAGTTTCATTTATTCCAATGTCTCTAAAAACTAATACAAGCCATGATAATAGTGATTTAACCCCTTCTTATAATTCAAATTAAATATTCTTAAAAAGAATAGGAAAACATTTTTTTTTTCTAAGAACGACTCAACCACATGAATATCAGCTGGGATTATGGTTGACATGACATATGTGACAGGTGTGTTTTGTTTGCCAGCATCCATAGCTGCCTAGGTTCAATACCTATGTCGATCCACTGGAAATCGAATCGGAAGTAGTTTAAATTAAAAAAACAATATTCAGAATGACAACTTTAAAAAAATACTTTCTTAAACAATTCATTTAAAAGCAAATTCTGAAGTAATTACCTTAAATATATATTTTTTAGTAAATGCACTTTTTTTATCCCTTATTCTTTTTCCTTACTTTTTGTGTTACTTAATGCTTATCCAAGATCTTTAATTTAATTAACCCTAAGTTAACTAGGACTGAAATTTTGTGATCCCCAGCAACAGATTAACAAAATAATGCACGTCTTTTAAAAAAATATATAAAAAAACCTATCCATGCCATCTGATTAATTTTGCTACCTTCGAATGAAGACACACATTCTGCATAAATAAAGTTTTTAAGTGTATTAAATAAAAATATAAACAGAAAAGCCAGCTGTTTTTTACATAAGAAAAATGTCTTTCTCTTAATTGCAAGTAGCCGTAAATATTTATTTTTTAATGTAGATTAGCTCATTGTACTAATTGTATTTTAATATTTGTAGCCCTGAGAAAGAAAATAAAAATCTTGGAAACCTTGGAGTATCACAAAAGCATCATTTTGGTTTTATTTTTGGCCAAGAAACCAGCCATTAAGCATTGCCTTATGTTTTTTTAAAACATTATGTATTTGTAGGATTGTAGGAAGGGGACTGACCATTAAATATAATGTTGTATATTTAAGATTAATTAACCTTCCGATTCTATTGCACAAATTTTTAATTATCATCAAGAAATGATTATTATTTTATAATCAAAATTTGTGCTAAACCTAGTTAAATAAAGTATTATATTAGAATATACTATCATATTTTTAAAAAAATAGGTACTTTTTAACACTCAAGTAAAACGTATTTCTTATTTGGCTTACTTTATACAAATTTACCAACCTGTTAACCACTAAGGTGGTTAAAGCTTCGCCATCAATATCTTCTGCAATAATGATCAGTGGTTTTCTTTGGGCGTTTGCCAATTCCAAAGCAGGAACAATGCTCTGAACTGATGATATTTTTTTCTCACTGAATAGAATTAAAGCATCCTGATACTCAACTTTCGCGCCTTTTGTGGTGTTAACAAAATAGGGGGAAATGTAGCCTCTGTCAAATTTCATTCCTTCAATAACTTCTAACTCATCTTTTAGGGTCTTTCCATCTTTAACTGTAATTACCCCCTCTTTACCTACTCTTTTCATTGCGTCGGCAATAAGATTTCCGACAGAAGTGTCTCCATTAGCCGAAATTGTAGCAACCTGGCAAATTTCTTCAGGGGTGGTGACGGGTTTAGAAAGAGTTTTTAAAGTTTCTGTAATCTTTTCTACAGCCATCATAATACCTTTGCGGATTTCAACAGGGTTGGCACCTTTTCCAAGGTTATCAAAACCTTCTTTGGCAATCGATCTAGCTAAAACGGTTGCAGTTGTAGTTCCATCACCAGCCTCTTCATTTGTATTATTGGCAACATCTTGAACTAATCTTGCACCAATGTTCTGAAATTTGTCTTTTAGTTCTACACCCTTTGCTACTGTGACTCCGTCTTTGGTGATTTTTGGAGAACCCCAGGACTGCTCAATTATAACATTACGACCCTATAAATGTATAAAAAATAATAATTAAAAATAGGTAGAAAAACAAATGAGTAAAAATATAAAAATCTATATTATTAATAATATAACAGTTTAATACGGGCAGCGTTAAAGTAAATACGTATTTTTAACCGTGTCTCGTATATTCGGCAAAAAAAAAGCGTTTTTATACCTACAATAACAATGGAGAGTGAAGATGAAGATTTAACCTGGTTAATAAAGGAATATAAAAAACGAAATGGAAAAAATTTAGACCTTTCTCAAGAGAAAATTGAAAACATTATCGGCATTCAAAAAATAAATCCTACAAAAAAAGCACACACCCAAGAATCATCAACATCACAAAAAACAGTAAAATTAAATACTCCAACCTCCAACAAAAACAGCATTCCACAAATACAATATACCACAAAAAATATTCAAGCAGAATAAATGAAATTAAAAATAAAGTTTACAAACACCTTTTTTATATAAGTACCAAACAAAATGTAAATAAAAGCCAGCTGTCCGAAATATGGGAAAAAGAATACCCTAACAGTAAAGATATTATTTTAACAACAAAAAAGGGATTTCTTTTAAAATCTGATACTGATAAATCAAAATTAACCACATCACTTAACAACAACAAAAAGAAATTGAAGGGTTTATTGAAACAAAACCAAACAATTTTTCAGAAAATAAAGCATTCAAGACGCCGGAGTTAACATATTCTGTAATTATAGCAAAAGTGGATCAAGATATTAGGGATGCTGACATAAGCCTACATTTACAAAATCAAAATTTAACTCACCGATATTGTAAACGAATTATCTCAAGGCAAACAAACCAACCCACATTTTTTATAGGGATAATTACAAATGATAGCGACGTATCACAAAGGCTACTTAAGGAAGGAGTATTTTTTCGCCACCAACACTATCCAGTCTACCCCAGTAATCCCCCTGCTCCATTACCACAACCATGTAGCAATTGTGGGCAATACTCACACATGACTATAAACTGCACTGAAAATATTAAGTGCAACAAGTGTACAGGAAACCATTCCACAAATAAAGGTGCCTCAACAAATCCACCTAAATGTGCATTATGTGGCTCAGAAGAATAAGGAGCATGGTCTCTTAAGTGTCCTCAACGTCCCACAAAACCAATAGAAGGTATTTCAAATGCTAAAGTTAAACTACTTAATAAGAAATCAGAACAACTTGATCAAACCTTAACAAAAATTAACAAAATCCATGCCCCAGTAACTGTGCATGATATGATTATAAACACATACCTACGTAAACTTAATAAAGAAAAACTTATAAATAGGGAAGAACTCATTCAAAAACTAAAAACAAGGTTCCTTCAACAATACAAAAATTGACACCACGGCAGTTTGGTCAGGAAACCGCATTTACATTCTAACGTTTGATATTGAAAATCCTAACGCTGCCTCACCTACAGCTCCACTTGAAAGCACTAATAATGCCCAATACAACTAATATTAAAATTCTATATACAAATATAAACAGCTACAAAAATAAAAAAAACAGTTATTAACAATTAAATAGAGGCAAACAATATTACCTGTGCACTTTTCGTAGAAAGTAAAATGTATTCGAATACAAACACAAACTATAAAAATTGGAGAATAATCCAGAAAAATGGAAACATAGTCAACAACAATGTACGAGGAGGAAGTCTTATACAAGCAGATCCAAAATTAAGGATAGGAACAGCCAACCCACCCAGAATAAATAACCCTTTAAATGAAGCTACTCACTTCACTATTCCATTCAAAGAAGATAAATTACATATCTTTCTCATTTACATTCACCCCACTCTTCCCCTAGAGCAAACAATTTTTATTAATGCTTCACTGTATAAATATGCCATAATAATAGGCGATTTTAATTTTAACTCAGCAAAGAAAAAACAGCTAAAAGACTTTCTTAACAATTCACAATTTATAAAAGCTCATACTCCTCCAACTTTTCTAACGCAACACAATCCTGATTCTACTCCAGATGCAATATTATTTACGAAAAACATAAAAAACAATATAGTGAATGTTGATGTGCTCCCTGACCTTGGTTCTGACCACCTGTCCATTGAAGTATTGTTCAATATGGCTATATCACCAGCAAAAGAAGAAACCAAACTGAATATAAAAAAATGTAACATGGCTGAAGTAAACAAAGAAATATTGCAATATGTAACATCCCAGGTAAACTGTGAAATGACTATTAAGAAAATTTCAGAGTTCCAAGAAAAATTATCTAGTTTAGTTACAAACAACGAATTCTTGGATAGAAATAAAGTAAACAAACCTTGTTTGGCATTAATATATTCAGGGGGGCAAAGGGGGATAGTTCTTGTAAACACACTGCATGGCAATATTGATTAAAGACACTGAATAACATAACTCAGGAAATAATAACTTTTTCAATGTTTATGGCATTGCACCATAAATTACATTTTTATAAATCGATGATTCTTTATTGTTAAAAGTTATTTTTAAAGCCGGAAAAATATTTTTGTTTATTATCTGAAGTGACAGACAGATATGACATTTACTTTAGATGCTCAGTTCGGTTGCTGTTGATCAAGTCAGTTTACAAAACGTGTTATTGATTAATACAACCTACTAGAAAGAGATAAAATGACATCGAAGTGCCGTACAACACCCGATATACTATCATTTTTATTAAACGAATGCAGCAGCTGTCCAAAATAAGCTTGCTGTCGGTGCTTGGAACTGTCATATTAATAAATGTTTATATTTAAATCGATGTTGCCTATATTAACACAAAAACCAATATTTTTGAATAATTTTATTACATTTTCAAGGTAATTTCCTGATTTTGGTTTTTGAGATCTGGCAATTTGTTTAGGTTTTTTCAAAACAAAAACAAACAGATCACTATACCAAACACCCTGCCTACAAACTGGCGTTGCGTTAATTCTAGTCCCTGAGTTCGTTGGTTACAAAGCACTCACCAACACAACCAATCAGGTTTTACACACATGTATTACCTCCATTCATAATAAAGTTAATTAAAGTTAAAAGACAAATGTACAGAGAATACAGAGCAAATGAATCTCCTCAGGCAAAAAGAAAACTGAATGAATACAATAAAAATATACAGAAAATGGTACAAGAATATAGGACACACAAATGGGTCCAAGCATGTGAAGAAATCCAAAGAAAACAGGACGTAACTACTGGCAACAAATAAATAAACTTTCAAAATATAAAACTAAATTGACCATCCCTCCACTGGAAGCTAAAGGAGTATGCTATATAGAAACAAATGAAAAAGTAAAAATATTAGCTGAACACTTTAAAAAAGCATTTGAAGAAACTCTGGACCCGAACTATGACCAATACCAGTTTGAGGTAGTAAGTGATTGGTATGCAAACTATTTTAATGTCAGACCCAATGATATTATCCAAAGGCACCACCATATTGACCAAGCCACTTATTTCTCCATAGTTAATGAAGGAAAAAACACAGCACCAGGAAATGACAATATTTCAAAAAATATAATTAGAATGCTAGAACCACCTGTCCACTTATTGATCATATGTATATATGAATTCTGCCTAAATACTAACTATTTTCCTGAAGAATGGAAGGAGGGAAGTACAGTACCATTACCAAAACCAAACACGGACCATTCACAGCCACCAAATTATAGATACGCTGTTACCTAATCTGGAAAAAAATTTTGAAAAAATAATAAAAAAACTTTTGCTAACTCAAGAAGGACATACAATCCCCAAGTATCAATTTGGATTTAGAGACAATTCATCAACCAGTCTCCCCTTAAGTATTATGGCATCAAATATCCAAACTACCTGCTTACTTAAAAATCATAGTGCAGCATTATTTCTGGATATCAACAAAGCATTCGATAGTGTTTGGCACAAGGGATTGCTGTTTAAACGAAAGCAGTTAAAATATGATGACCATTTAATATTTTTAATAAAAAATTATCTAGAAAATCGAACAATACAAATCAAAATTGGCAATACCGCAGGGTTCTCCTCTATCACCTTTACTTTACAACATCTACTGTCATGATATATACAACTATGACAAGATAAACAAGGAAGAAATCAGCCCAACATCTTATATTCTCCAGTTTGCTGATGACACTGCTCTAATTGTTCATCAAAAAACTTTAAGAAAAGCTGTAGAAAAACTCCAAAATTTAATAAACAAAACAACAGTATGGTTTAAAAAATGGAGACTTAAGCCCAACCCAAGCAAATCGCAATTTGTTATATTCCACCACCAAATTAAAGATAATCCTCCCACAATAATGATTGATAATCACCGTATTTTACAGAAGCAGTCCTCCAAATACCTGGGAATGATTATAGACAACAAACTCAATTTTAATGATCATACAAAAATCAGTAAGAAAAAAATTATTTCCAGAGCTAAGCACTTTAGAAGTCTGACCTATAGAGGTCATGGGATATATATTAACATAGCATCCACTATATACAAGTCAATCTGTAGGCCTCTTCTAGAATATGGACACCCAGTAATGCTTAACCTACATAATAATGCTAAAAAAACTCTAGAAGTGGCAGAGACAACATCACTACGAACAATTACAAAAATGAGACACCCCAGGAATATACTACATAACCCTCCAAATACACTACTTTATGAAATGACAAAAACACAACCTATTTTGCAGCGCTTAAAACACCTCTCTACCAACTTCATAACAAAACAACACAATTTGGAAATAATACAAGAATTTTGCCTAAAACGAACAGAAGAACAAAGAAGACAACAAACATACAAACATCCTTTACATACTATATATGAAGAACTAGAATATCTAATTTGAAGACCAACAACCCCGAAATTGCTTATTTATAAATATTACTTTTTTTTTTTGTAAATTGTATAATTTCCTTTTGTATCCAACATGAATGTAATTATAATAAAATTTTAATTACCTTAGGCTGAAGGACCTCGGTCAATGGCCATTTGATATATGTAATTCATTTTGCTTATGTCAATAAAGAACATTTGAATTAATAATATAATTTTTAGTTAAGAAATTTATGTCTAACTTATATTATTTTCAAATTACAGAATCATAAGGAATCAAAGATTATTTAAGTCTTGCATTCTTTAGCTTTAGAGCGTGTTATATTTTAAAGTCTGATTTTGATATAATTTTTAAAAATTAGGGTTATAAGCTAAAATATTCCTTTTACTTGTCTGTTTCTTTACCATGTTTTGCTGACCGACTCCACATTCGATTTAATAAATTATTACAAAAGAGCCATTACATAAATAAATGTAACATTATAATTTTGTATTTAACAAAAATTTTCTTTATTGTCCATTATTAGAAATGTATTTTTGTTCGGCACATTTGGAATATCTTCATCTCGCAAATTTTATTATGATATTAAGAAAATGTCGCACCATGCCCAGTACAGCTATGTGTATGGGGTTTTGTAAAGATAGATTTATTAAATATACAGCTGTTTGGTAAATTTTATGATCGCCATTTGTCAATTGGAACCACGCTATTATGTAATTTGAGTGTGTGCTAAAAATGTACTTATTTATCTAATTTTCATTAGAGTATTTTTTTTGCAAAATGTGACACATGACAGTGGTAAAATCATTAACTTAAAAACGATACATTCATTTTGCATAATAATCATCAGTTTAAGTTGATAATAAATTATACAATAATATTAATATTATAGACTAACTAAATTTGAATTTCTTTGCAGGTTATGGCTGAAACAAAAAAATTCTAGATAAAAGGTTACAAAATCAGCATATAAAAAACAATTTAGAAAAGTAAACACCTAAAAAACATTTTCCCAACATCAAAGCAGAACAAATTTTAAATTTTCCCAATTAACTGAAAATTAATGTTATTGTGGGTGAAAACTATCTGGGCAATGCGAAGTATATTTTACACACCAGTTTGCCTTAACACTTTAGAAGTGAATGTGCTTTTGTTATCTCCAAAATTAATTATCATTTCTTCCTCCTCATCTGCTTGATATACGCGGAAAGCATCGGTGTCGCCTCGTTTAATTTTTATTAAACCAGCCACAGTAATATTTCGATATGTTGAACTAAAACCGCGAAAATTTGGTATGCGACAGTTAGGAAAGCGACGTTTATATTAACGAGCCTTTGCAGCAATACCATTGCAATATCCTTAAAAAATAAGATGTCGGCGTAGTCTGAATTGCTGTATGTGGCCATCTCACTTCAACAAAAATATCAACTCTGAAAATCTTTAACAAGATAGTTAAAGAATAAAACAACAAGAATAACTAAAAGAACACAATTTTCAAATGCAGACTAAAGACTTAGGTCACTTTCAGACTGACAGACTGTTATGCAATATGAGTTTCCATTATTTCTATGTTTGATTTTACATCAATACTATAGGAGCAACAAATAATTCCCAAGCAAAAGGCCATAGCATTGGACAAATATTCCAGCAAAAAAATTTAAAAAACTTAAACTAAATTTTTTGTAACTTACAATTTAGAATTTAAAAACTCATTTTTTTTCCTAAGAAAAACTTAAAATTAAAATACCTTAAAACCTATTGCGTTTTGTATAATGCACGTTGGGGTTAAATTTACTAGCTTTTGTCCTATCACATCTCCAAATAAATTTATTCAATTACCAAAAACCCTGTATATAGATGCAAAACCCGCCAAGTCACAAAAATATAAAAATACCAATTGACGACAATTTAAAGTGTTTTCCACCTATTTGAATGGTCATTTCTGTCAAAACACGCAAAAGATGTTACTTATTTCGCTTCCAAATTTAACTGCACCAGTCATTCAAATATGTATTCTGCCAAGTCAATTTCAACTAATAGATGTATCCAAAAGTATCGCGACGTTTCGGTGATGGTATAACTTAAATTTACACATGTTTTTATAATTTTTTTTTATTAGTAACCTTTAGATTATATTTTGTTGTGCAAGTATTTACTTTTTGATTTTTTAAAATGCATAATGGATTTACTGGAAACTAAACTATGCCAAACTCATCAACTTCAAATTTAATTGTGCCAAAATATTTATTTTAGAAAGACAGATAACAATGTTACCGTTTGCGGCAAAGTTTAGTACTGAAACGATTGTGGAGTTGCAAAAGGCATTATTATACATTGTACACTGATACTATGCAGTTCGGTGGATCTTTAGATCCTCAAAAAGCTACATTTGTAGCGAATTTGTTAGGGAAACATTAAGTAGATGAGTGGAGAGAGTTGCCAAATTTAAAATTCTACAAAAAAAAACAAATAATTGTTTAACCAACAACCAGCTATGCAAATGCCGCTACAAAATCATAGTGATACTGCTTGCTGCCAAAATAATGACACTCCTGGAGTGGACCTTGATTTAGGGATTTAGATTAATGAAATAGGTTACAAAATTGGTTTTTCTTTTGAATTGACGTTTCTTATTTTTGTTTTAAATAGTTCTTCAATATTAAGACTAGGTAATATTTTTTTCATGCATAAAAAAAAATTCATATTAAAATTGTGTCCCAAATTTCTTGAAGTTCAAATGCAAAATCTGCCAAGTCAACTTTTAAATATCGAATAATAATTTACCTGACCGGTTTAGATTTTTAAATCATACATTTTGTTGTTAAGAAACAGCCGTAGTGTATTGTAAAATTAAAAGGTACCTGATAATTTAAATACTTTTCTCACCGAACCTTTTTCTCAATTATCTCAAAAACTGTTAAGTTACTTGGTGGGTTTGGCATCTATACTACTCATAAATATTAAACAAGGTATACAACTTCAAAACCTTAAATCAATGAGAATATTAAGAAGTCACACTATTATTATTTATATGACAGAAAAGCATTAATCTCTTCTTTACATAGCCTGCTCGCAGGTTACATATTTTGGAAAGGTAACCACTTAGGTTTAATGGAAAATGGGTTTAGGAAGCCATTTTGAAAACAACTGTCTACTTATGATAATATGAGAATATTATCCATTTTGAGGGTTTCCATTTAAATAGTTTTTTTTTACATTTGGTTATATAAGAAGCAGTAGGTAATTATAAAGTGCCTAGTATATCAGTGTATTGATACCCATTATGTCACAAGATTTTCATTTCATAAATTTTAAAAACGAAAAACTACACTTTTGTCTAATTATTATATTATTTGGTGTATCTGAAAAATGTTCTTTCTTTTTACTTTTTCAGATTATGAGATATTATTTTTATTTTAAAAAAGTTTGACAAGTTTCTGAAGAAGAGACATGCGTTTTTGACAGTCACTTTACACCATATATGTTTTACCCTAGCGAGCTCCCTAGAAGTTTGTTTAAAATTATTAAATAGATTATCTGAATTAGGATTTAAAATTTATAAGATTCTAAAAAATTATTAATTGTATTTTCACTACTAGTTCTGCTAAAATTTTACTTTACAGCACCACACCGATTTTCATGAATTTTTGCATACGGGTTTTTTTGGGATGCTGATCACGAATCTAAAACCAGTTTTTTCTGGCAACCTGTGGTTTTTGAGTTATTATGCCTCCAAGTGGACTAACCTCAAAATGGACATTTTTTCAAAATTCCTCCTTCTTGAAACTGATTACCATCAAAATGGAACATACACTTATTGGACACTTAATATAAAGTGCCTAATCAGTGAATGTTCCCATTTGTTGGTAATCAGTTTTAAGGAAAAATTTTAAGGTTAGTTCGCTTTGGGGCCTCATAACTCAAAAACCAGAGTTTGCCGGAAAAAACCAATTTAAGATTCGTGATCAGCGCCCCAAAAAACCCCCGTAGGCAAAATTTTATAAAAATCGGCGTAGTCTCCGTAAAGCAAAATATTACCCTAGTTCTTTTAAAGGTCATATTAGACTCACAAGTTTATTTTATTTCAACATAAAATTGAGATCCTCCCCTATATCCATCTATTTGACAACAAAAAACATGTATTTTCCACACAATAGCTTAGGAAGAATTATGTAAATAGGTTGCTCTTTTTACCTTTGGTCCCATGGTCACAGCTACTGCATCAGCTAAAATATCGACTCCTTGGAGCATAAGGGCTCTAACTTCTGGTCCAAACCTAACATCTTTGGCATACCACCTTTGAGCTTGGTGAATTTGATGAACCTTACGTAAAGCAAGTGAACGCATTGCATTTGGTACTCGGTACATCTAAAAAATGATACTGTTATTTTAAACCTGTTATTTTATTTTTTTTTTAACAAATACCTTAAAAATATGTTTAACTTTAGGAAATATCGTTGTCGCATTGACACAAACTAAAAAATTTGAACTCACTGGTAACTTGATAAAATTGAGGTTATTAAACAGGTCCTCACATTGTTCAAAAAAAAGTGAGCTAAACGTTATATGTTATTTATATTACATTTTTAGGAACAAAATCTTTAAGCAAACGGGCCAAAATTTCTTGAGCTCTACGAGTAACGATTATAAAAGCACATGGTGGTACTAATTACATAGTTAAAATCGGTACTTGATCTTAAATCATTACAATTAAACACATAATTATTTTAGGATATTAATTTAAAAAATTACCTTGCTTAATTGTTAGTTACTTTCACTATTTAACAAATAAAACTTTTTTGGGAAAATGTGACAAAGTGCCGGTACACGGTATATTCCAGAACCACTTCGATTTTTTTATCAATGATCTTGATGATCTTTGGACTTCTAGAAAGAGATAAAAAAAAATTCTTTTAGCAAAGGTAGGGGAAGTTAAGTTCTTGTATTCTTCTTTATATTATTTAGGTAGTAAAGGATAGAAACATTTTTGGTGTACGCTGCACGTGATCAGCTTTATCGGGTGTTTTTCAACTACAGAGAAAAGTGCGCATTAATGCCGCATTAGCAAGCCTTAATTGAAACAGCCAACACCGATTATGCGAGGCAGTTCGGTGGCCGAAACACTTAATGTTGAGCATTGTGCGCATAATGCGGTGTTGTGCGCTAATTGAAAAACATCCAACAATATCTGGCAAAGATTAGGCTAAGTTCAAAAACCAACTACATTACAACAGGTCTGTTTTTATCCAGAAAAGGAGTACACTATTTTACACTTTTTTGTTTGGTATGCATTCTGGTGTAAACTAGTTTTCACCTAAGTTAAGTACTGAAACTCTCTCGAAGTAGTGAAGTTAGATGCATTTTTACTACAAGACTTAAAGTTGTTTGCTTATAAACAATAACCATATAACCATTTCTAGGTCTGTTTGTTATCCAGAAATAGAGTCCTCTATTTTACACTTTTTTGTCAATAAACCGTTTGTTTTTGTCAGTGTAATTTAGGACTAGGTGTTTGGTATGAATTCTGGTGTAAAATAGCTTTCACTTAATTACGCAAACCGGAGTCTCATGTCTTGACATTCTGAAAGTATTTTGATTGGTCGAACATTGTGGCGCCACATGTTCTGACCAATTCTTTGGATGATCAGTCGCAAATGGATGTGAGACCCGCTCGAAATAGTGAAGTTAGATGCATGTTTAATAAAAGACTTAAAGTTGTTTGTTTATAATCATAACCATCAAGGCATTTTTTATTTCTGAAATAAGTCTTAAACGCGTTTTTTATAAAAATCAAATCGGGACTTATTTACACTTTACCTACTCTGTCCTACTCTAAACTTGATAACAAACAGACATTCTAATTTCTGAAATGGGTCTAAAACGCGTTTAGTATAAAAATCAAATAAGGAACTTATTTACACTTAGTTCCACATATTATATAGTCCTACACTTTCTTACTTCTTACCATTAACCCAATGCATAAAATAACATCAAACATACATTAAAAAAACCGAAATCAATAACTTAAAAATCTGTCAACACGCATTTTGTAACAACCACATAATAAACTGGAATGCTCTAGTAATTTAAGCAAAGAAAACTTGTTCAAAATAACCTAAAATAATATAAAGTGCATCTATATTATTAAAAATAGTCAGTTGCACCAAAATTATCTTAAAAAGATTTTTACCAAGATTTATTTATATACTAATCTAATGGTAAAGGCAAAAAAAAACTTTTTTTTGCTTATCCATTAGATTTTCATTGCAACTTAACTAGGAGCTATAATCGCCAGTCGCACCAACACTTTTTGCGACACTTAAATTGTTCTTAAGCATTACCTGCCCCTTAAGTTTTAAATGTTTCTTGCACCAGCTGAAATTGGTCCTTAATGGTCCCTTAACTTTAAGTTAAGGATTTTCTGTACCTAATGATACCTTAAGTAATTTGAAGTTGACATTTGACAAATATTTTGTTTATTGTTTACTTATTTTTCATTTGTAGTTTTAAATCATTAATTTGATTTGGTAAAAATTATGTAAAAACGGAGTTTTGAAAAAATGGTGGTTTGGATTGTGATATTTTAAATGCGATGTTAAATAGATTTTTAAGAAGAATGTAGAAACAGTAAATTTTTATTACTTATGGCATTTTTCAGGTTTATTTACCTTTTTTTATTCTTTTGGACATTGCTCTTTTATTTATTAAAGGAACCATTTTGACGAAATGGATAATCTTACATTTTTCAAAAGGTACAAATTAACGAAGCCAACAGTGCTCAGCTTACTTGAGCAAGTCGAAGGTGAGCTTCAGTTTAAACATGACAAGTTTGTATTAGCCTTTAAATTTTAAGTATTTACTTGTAAATTAAGAATCTCTAAATTTGTTCACATAAAATTATAAAAGTTTTTTTCAATTATGTGTTTATATCGGTAATTGTCTTGAAAGTTGCCTCCTTTCCGATTTTGACCAAATTTGGTATACGAGGGTTTTTTGAGGCACTGATTACGAATCTAAAAAAATACTTTTTCGCAACGTTTCGTTTTCGAAATATTCATCATTAAAGTAAAAAATCAAACTAATCTTATTTACACTATTCATCCTTCTTTTTTCACAGAATTCTTGATTTTTAAAATAAATTAGCACACCTTTTAAAAACTTAATTTATATTTATTTTACACCTTTTTTCCATTTATTTGCAAACCTCCAATTTCACACGCCGCAAAGTGGCCGCAACCATGTATACACTAGGGTTGTATAAGCAAAGATGGCCGCTGCCTTTGAACTTGAATGTTCGCAATTTAATGGAAAAAAGGTGTTAAATAAATAAAAATACAAAGTTTTAAGAGGTGTTTATAAAATATTGTGTGCCACTTTAGTGTAAAAATCAAAAATTGTGTACAAAAAGAAGAGGGGATATAGTTAAAATAAAGTTAGTTTAATTTTTAACTTTGATGATGAATATCTCGAAAACGAAACGTTGCCGAAAAAATATTTTTTTAGATTCATAATCAGCGCCCCAAATATCCGCGTACCTATACCAAATTTGGTCAAAATCCGGGGAAAATTTTGGGAAA
>JAHBCN010004052.1:0-67789 GCA_019359885.1 Listronotus oregonensis
TAGGGATGTAAAACTATTTCCTTCTATGATAAGTAGTTAGGGTTCTATAACCCCTTAAAGTTAAAAAAGTCGTTTTTCAACTATCTCTAATTCAGAAACGATTTGATGCAATTATGTATGATCAAATTTCTTAAAATCAAATAATATATATGGTTTCCATTTTAAAAAAGTTAGTTTTTCAATGTTTGCAGAACTTTAAAATACCCTGTAGATTACAAAAATAATTTTAAAGATGTCTTTGATAAGTCTTTATTTTCTTTCATGTTTTTTTTTTATTTGTATTTTATTGTTTTACCATAATGCTCCATTCCGTAAGTCATTAATAACCCTGTATACTATGGCTATTTTTAAAGTGTAGGATGTGGTTGTATTAGTAGATATATGCAGGGTGTTTCAAAACTAGATGGGTATATTTTGAGGTGATTCCTTATTAAAAAATATAAAAAAGAAGATTCTATAAATATGTGTCCGAAAATGCAGTTTTTAAGATCCAGGGTGTTGAAAAAAAAGGGTTTTTAATAATTATTTTAAATATCCTGTAGCGGATATTCTTGCAAATTCTCAGTGTCATTTCTGGTAATATGGACCTAATTTAGGGTTAAATAAATTAATTTATTAAGGTCAAATATACACGCCACTACTTTTTTGCACTTTTTATATTTTTTTAGATACAGCAACAAAAAACACAACCTCTCTATCCGTTGAATCATTTTTCGTATCTTGCTTATTTTTAAGAAAAATAATATATTTTTTTATGTAGTCTAGCTAGAGGCATACCTTCAAAGTGCTTTTTTTCTCAAAAACTATGTAAGATACAGAAATTTATTCAATTTGAGTTTTTAAGTAAAAACTATAAAAAAATCAAAAAGTCAGTGGCGTAAATTTTTTAATTTTTTCCTTTAACTTGTATTTTGGTAACTATGCATTTTTCAGTTACATGTTTAAAAAAAAATATATTTTTTAACAAGGAATCATAAAATATCTCCGTCTATTTTTCGAACACCATAAAATATGTCTACTAGGATTGATAATATTATTTTGATATTTTGATAACAACATAATAATGGTTTATAAATTATAAATATAAATAATTTACCATATAAATATAAAATATATGTATTAAAATATAAATAATATACCAACAATTATAAATAGGTAACCCATTTTCCCACGGAAAAGAATGAAAGTCAAAAAAGAAGTCAATATTTAAAAATTAAGCAAAGTGTTTCTTTCCTTGCTAGAGCAATGACTTTAGTAGACTAAAGTCATTTACAGCTGTGCATTTTTTGAGAAAAACATTTTTCTTCAGAAACGTTAAAAAAACATCACTTTGTCAACTCCTGTTGAGATGGTAGAGGTAAATTTTAACCCAGGCGACAGTAAAGTACTTTTAGTGCCGGCGGCAGTGAAGTACACTTTACGGCCATGCCTATATTGTTGTTACCTTTATTGTCAGCCGTATCAAAATCGTAGTCACAGTAACGTCTCGTTGTAACCTACAAAGCATCCGTTTCTTCTTAAATTTTAAATAAAATGTATTGTTTTTGTCACGTTTCATCTCGTTTGGAGAAAAAATGACATGTTGCATACGGAGTAGAAGCACCTTTTGTGCTTCAGCGGTATTCGCAAACCTCACTACGTTCGGCTTGCAAACTTACGTCTTCAGCACAAAGTAAGCTTCTACTCTAATACAACAATATACTATTATTTCTTCTAATCAGAGACACACTAAACCACAAACCATTTACTAATATTAATATTTTTGCTACCTATTAAAATTTAAAATTAATATAATGAACCTATTTATTTATGTCTATGGTTTAAATAAATAAAAACTACTATTTTTAAACCATCAAGTCATCGGAAAAGGACTTTCCGATGACTTAGATTCCTCTGTATCAGAACAAACGAATGCGTGATGGCTAGGCAAGCCTAAGGTCTGAAATAGTTGTATATTAAATATTATTGACGGAACAAATTCCAAAAAAATTTTATTAGTTTTGGGTGGTAGGGTTTATTGTCGTGGTCATATTCGGTCAGAGATATTTCACTTTCTGAATTTTTGATAATTTGCCTTTGTTTTTTTTAACTTCATCTGTCGAATCAGAAAGAAGTTCAAAATCTGATGTTTTGGGCTTTGTCGTTATAAACTATCTAAAACATATTTTATACAGGTTATTCACGACATACAGAAACAGAGCGTTATGGGAAAACGTTAAATTAAAAATTCAAAAAACAGAATTATCAAAGGCATCTTTTAAAATTATTTTTGTAATATGCAGTGTGTTTTAAAGTTCTATAACATTGAAAAAATTATTTTTAAACTAAACACCCTATATATTATTTAATTTTAGATTCTTCAGGGTGATGTAATGCATGTTATACTTTAATCAATAGTTTTTGGATTAGAGACAGTTGAAAAACAACTATTTTTACTTAAGAGGTTATAGAGCCATAACTATTTGTCATGGAAGGGAAATTATTTTTACATTCTTATCTTAACTTTTTATGGTCTATCTAATGGCATACATTTTTAGCTACCTTAACTGTCAACATTTTGACATTTAAAAAATGACGTGACAATTTTATTTTTTTTTTCATTGAATACACCTAAAATTAGAATAGGAATCTGAAAATCATTACCTTTCTGACAAATAGTTATGGCTCTACAACCTCTTGAGTTGAAAAAAGATAGCTTTTTCAACTGTCTCTAATTTAAAAACTACCTACTTGATTAAAATATCACATGCATCATGCACTATATAAATTTTTAGAAGATTTTACAAAGAAATACATCTGAAAATCAAATCATATATAGAGTGTTTCACTTAAAAAAACCTATATTTTCAATGTTTTAGAATTTCAAAGCACCCTGTATATAACAAAGCTAACTTTAAAGATGCCTCTGATAAATATTTATTTATTTCATTTGGTTTGTGAAACTTTTATTTTGTTATTTTCTCATAAGGTTTCGTTTCGTATGTCGTGAATAACCATGCAGTTTGTGAAAGCGGAGTGATTTAAATATACATGGTATCCAGATTAAATTAAAATAATTTCTTTGTAATTACGTAATGTCATCGTTATTTTTACATTAGCGGAACGCTGTTTATTTTTCGATAACAGTGAATTAAAATCAAAGAAGAAATCTTCAACTTATGTAGCTTAACGTAGATTTCAAAGTAGTGCCGATTTTTTTTTCTACAATCGATAAATTTAAATGGGAAACCTTGTTAATTCTAGTGCTAATAAATAGACTTTAATAAAAACTACTATTTTTAAACCATCCAAGTCATAGGAAAAGTACTTTCCGATGACTTAGATTCTTCTGTATCCAGAACAAACGAATGCGTGATGGCTAGAGCAAACTAAGGTCTGAAATAGTTGTATATTAAATATTATTGACCCGGAACAAATTCCAAAAAAATTTTTTATTAGTTTTTGGGTGGTGAGGTTTATTGTCGTGGTCATATTCGGTCAGAGATATTTCACTTTCTGAATTTTTTGATAATTTGCCTTTGTTTTTAACTTCATCTGTCGAATCAGAAAAGTTCAAAATCGATGTTTTGGGCTTTGTCGTTATAACTGCTCTAAAACATATTTTATACAGGGTTATTCACGACATACGAAACAGAGCGTTATGGGAAAACGTTAAATTAAAAATTCAAAAAACAGGAGTATCAAAAGGCATCTTTTAAAATTATTTTTGTAATATGCAGTGTGTGTTTTAAAGTTCTAAAACATTGAAAAATTATTTTTAAACTAAACACCCTATATATTATTTAATTTTAGATTCTTCGAAATTTGATGTAATGCATGTTATACTTTAATCAAGTAGTTTTTGGATTAGAGACAGTTGAAAAACAACTATTTTTACTTAAGAGGTTATAGAGCCATAACTATTTGTCATGGAAGGAAATTATTTTACATTCTTATCTTAACTTTTTATGGTCTATCTAATGGCATACATTTTTTAGCTACCTTAACTGTCAACATTTTTGACATTTAAAAAAAAATGACGTGACAATTTTATTTTTTTTCATTGAATACACCCTAAAAATTAGAATGAATCTGAAAATCATTACCTTTCTGACAAATAGTTATAGCTCTAACCTCTTGAAGTTGAAAAAAGTCGCTTTTCAACTGTCTCTAATTAAAACTACCTACTGATTAAATATCACTAAATCGTACATTATATAAATTTTTAGAATTTTTACAAAAATACATCTGAAAATCAAATCATATATAGAGTGTTTCACTTAAAAAAAAACCTATATTTTCAATGTTTTAGAATTTCAAACTTTACCCTGTATATAACAAAAATAACTAAAAGATACTCTGATAAACCTTTATTTATTTCATTTGGTTTGTGAAACTTTTATTTTGTTATTTTCTCATAAGGTTTCGTTTCGTATGTCGTGAATAACCATTGCGGTTTGTAGAGAAGCGAATTGATTTAAATATACATGGTATCAGATTAAGAAATTAAAATAATTTCTTTGTAATTACGTAATGTCATCGTTATTTTTTACATTAGCGGAACGCTGTTTATTTTCGATAACAGTGAATTAAAATCAAAAGAGAAGAAATCTTCAACTTATGTGGCAGCTTAACGTAGATTTCAAAGTAGTGCCGATTTTTCTACAATCGATAAATTTAAATGGGAAACCTTGTTAATTCTAGTGCTAATAAATAGACTTTAATAATTTGTTTATGATTTATCCCGTTAGTTATATATAGGTTAAGTATTTGGGTTATTTCCCATATGAACTCAGACTAGTATATCTCTCTTAATGGTTCCTATTTGAGTAACTGAACCAATAATATAATACGCAAAATTGAGATACATCGCTGCAAATAGGATTGTCTATTTATTAAAAGTAAAATAATTGGTGTGATCATTCATTCATTATTATAAGCCATTTCTTAAATATGAAGTAGAACCTTAAATTGCCACTTTTAATTTCGCCTTGTATCTCTAAACGAAGGTAGATAAATAAAATTTGGTTACATTTTACAAAAACTAACAACTTTGATTTAAAACCGCTAAAACTGTGTCAAACCTACCGGAGTTACCCTGTAATTACTGTAAGCAAAATCTAAGCACCCTATACGTTCTAAAACACTATAAGAATAAAGTTGTTCCGGAATAGTAAAGACATAAATTAAATTTTAATCGTTGGAAATATTTAATCTATTAATTAATAGGTAAAAAAACTAACAACTTGGCATCAAAACCGCTAAAACTGTCCAAACATAAGCGAGGTTACCCCGTAATTACAACAAAATCTGGACATTCTATCCTTTATAACACTGTAAGAATGTAAAGACTGAAACACAACCAAAAACTTAAGATTTAAGGAATAACATCAAGCATTCTGATGGGTCGATTGCGAATTGCGAGAAAGTCGTTGTAAAAACATGTACGCCACTTGTTATAAATGGTGATGACAACACCGCCGGGCTAACCAACATTGTAATAATATATAATTTTGTATAAAATAGGGCTAACCAAGGCCCGGGCTGGCTCCAAAGAGAGACCCAATAGTTATCTTTTTGTTAAAAATAAGATTTTCTTACCCACTTGAGGTCCTTAGCATATATATTTATTAGAAAGCAATTCTTTTTATATAGATACCTTTATACACATTAAAAGGTGCCAGGTGGATGAACGACCTGTACACATATGCCGGGCTCCCCAATGACCTATGAAACAATATATATATATATATATATATATATATATATATATATATATATATATATATATATATATATATATATATATATATATATATATATATATATATATATATATATATATATATATATATATATATATATAAACTTCTAATGATTTCCTCTAAACTAAAAGGGAATTTACATGGTGATGGCTTATATGCAACTATGAATAAATATGTAGGTCAGCTGACTGTTCCTTGGTGCAACAACTATTTTAGAAATAACGAAAATAATTTAAAATACACCATTTTCTTTTAGATAAAAATTTGTTAGCTGATTTTCAACTTACTGCTGTTATTAATAAAAAAAATTAGCCAGCAGTCCGGGGAAACCCTGTTAGCTGATGCGTTTAAATAGGCGATAGATGCTCTCGCCTAACTCCTGCGTTATAACTCTCAAAGTATCAGCAGACGGTTTTTGCACCGAGATACACAGCTGACATACATATTTATCCATAGCTGCATATTAGCTATCATCAGGTAAATTTTTGGTTAAGAAGGAATAATTGAAAGTATTTTTTTATGTTTAAGCCAACAGTTAACGGACAATGCACTATGTTATAGTCAGCTTATTCTTCAAGATATTGGGTTAGCTACAATTTAACAAGTTTTTAGTTAGGAGAAAATAACTGAATATACCAGGTGGTGCATCGTAGGACTTGATATATAAAATCTTATGTAATTTTTAATGTTATTAATTATTGACATCTCTAATTCCTTTGTAAAAAATTTTTATTGAAGTTTATTGAAGAGCATGCAAATCTACGTCCATAGCAAAAACTTAAATTTTTTGGTTATACCGATGCTTATATATTTTTAAAAATTGTTACTTTATTATCGCCTTATATTTATGAAAAACAAAAAAAAATACCAACAAGTTGTAAATTAACGTTGTCATTCCGAAATGTAGTGCTTTGTCATCATTAAAAAGGTTACCGCGGCTCATTGCCCCAACGAAATCGCAGCTGACGTTCACGAAACTTTATAATACAACTCTCTGATGCATTCCACTAATTATCGCTTGAGAGGAAATTGGTCATGTTAATCTGTCACTGGCTCCTGAACCATAATAAAATTTAACACCTTTTTTTTTTAATAATAATAAGCTGATAATAGCTGTCAAAAGAAAATTCACCCATTAATTTTGTTCGCCTACCTAGGCACGAGGAAAAAATCTGAATAATTTAAAGGTTGCTATGGTTAACTGTGTAAATCAAATTCTTTAATTGGCTAAAAGTGACAGGTGAACAATTTTTCATAAATAAAATAAAGGTGTAATAAAGTTCCTTAAATTTTATTTTGTTATCAATACTAGTAATTAGGAATTGTTCTGTTTAAATTGCTTTGTGGCCGTATTAATAAGTTTCGTTAAATTTAGTTTAAACAAACATGGTTATTGTGCTAACTATAAGTACAATTTAGCACGTAGCCAACGCCGTTATCAGATTTATTTTGGGTATATGCAAATAATTAATTAAAACCGGCCCTTAATGGTACAAAAGATATGTTGTAAAATAAGTCAGGTGAGTAGGTACTGACATAACTAAGCAAAAACTCCCAAATCGGACATGTGGGTGGATACAAAAAAGGTGGCGAACAAGGGTAAATGTGGCGAAAGTTTAATGGAAAGTCATCAGTAATATGTCCGCTTGTTTAACCATTTAATATTGAATATTAAAAAGTTTAAAGCAGTTGACAGCTAGGTGGATACATAAGCCCATAAAATAGGGTTAAATGTACAGTTATATTCATAAAAAAGGCGTACAGGAATTAAAGCGAGAGCCACCTTTGTCATATTTGCGTAAAACCGGCTGATGTCAATGTTTCTCTATTTGAGGTTATTAGATGATGAAGGTTATGGAAGATGTCATCCATTGGTGTGACATCAATAAAATAAGGAAAACAAATTTATATAAACGATGTTCAGTTGTATTCATAAAAAAAGCGTACACAAAACAGTTTTATAAAATTACTATAGAAACAAAAAACGATTAACAAAAATAAATAAAATCTAATATTTGGTCATATATCCCTGTTTTCTTTTTACTTGAGCCAGTCTATTCAGATTGACTGAATTATATTTGTTCAATATTTGCATCAAGCTCTTCTCAGCACGCATGTATTATTTCCATAAATCTTAGCCAATTTTTGTGGCCCAAAATTTCGACTATACATTTTTTTACGATTATACCCCAAATATTTTCGATTGGAATGATATCGGGACTATAAGCGACCCAAGGCAGCACTTCCATATTATGGGTTTGAAACCAGTGGTTACAGCATTGGCCGTATGAACTGGGCAATTACCTTGTTAAAATATGAACGTATTATTGGGTTATATTTGCTCAGCAGTTGGTAACAATATGTTTTCTAAAATGTTAATGTAATTCTCGGCATTAAATCTTCCCTCTATTCGCCAGCAAACACCAGGTCCATGAACACTTATCCAGCCCCATACATTTACAGAGAAACGCCCATGTCTAGAAGTGAGGGGGTTAGTATATCGCTCTTTAAACCTGGTATTGTTTGGACGGTAAACACGAATTTGGCCGTTATAAGTCGACTGGAACGTCATTTCATCAGTAAAAATGACCCTGTTCCAAAGTTGAGGATTGCGGTAGGAATATATAATTAAAAGCAAAAATAATCCTTGATTGTCGCCGTTCCTCGTTAAAAAACATTTTTTTTTCGTAGCTGGGCGACATTTTAGTTCAGATTCCTTTACTCTTCTGCTGGCGGTAGGTTGGGAGGCAGGAAATGCTGTATCAATAACAGCATTCCTTGCAGTGGCAAATGGATTATTTTTTAAATATCCCAAAAAACCAGCATCCTGTTCAGGGTTAAAGTTTGGGACGACCTGAACCAATTTTCCTTTTTAGGGAATCTTCTCGTTCCCAGCGTTGCTTAATTTTCAATATATTTTTTTTATTTTTATTATACAACTGCGCTACAGCACGGATTGACCATCCATCTTAGATTTTTGATACAATTTGAGCCCTTTCAACTTCAGACAACGGACGAGGCATTTTTATTTGTTTTTGTCAAAGTTTATCAAACGTTACCGCCATGCATTTTCAAAATGAATTACACCGACGCCAGTGCTTTACATTTTGATAATCTAAGACGTGCGAATATCGAAATATTAAGAGAAAAAATTAAATCAATATTTGTCATTATATCGTTTACAAATATTCTTTGTCATTGTTTAAGAGGAAAAATGGGATGTATGAAGTAAAAATTAGCAATGGTTCGCTCAAAATACATTAAAAATCGATAAGTTTATCTTAATTGGGTAATAAAATTTAAAAACAAATGAAAAAATTAGATAAGATCTTTATAGTCAAAATTGCTGGTCAAAGTAGCTGGTATATTTGACCCTGTTTTACGGGGTTTATGTATCTTAATAGCTATCCGGCCCTTCGGATTTAGACTTTTTATGGGTTTAATTTTAAATGGTTGAGAGGGTGGACATATCTTTAATGACAACCTTTTCCCCAAATTCGAAAAATATAATTTTCCAAATTTTCGATGAACATATTTACCTCTGTATCCACTGGGGCGACCGCCTGCGCTGGATTGTTTTTATTGGCACTAAATGAACACATTACAATATGGAATTTCCATATCGCCGACAACGGCCAAAATTCGGCTCCATCTCTTGGACTATAACGTATTGCAAACCTAAATCCGAGATATTTGCCTAATACCTCGAAAATCAGCCGTCTTTACCATAACGATGATGTCTTTAGAACCTTACGTTTTCGAAGACTCATCTAACCAACCAGCATTCAGCAGCAGACGGATAGTTTTTTGGAGTTGCAAAATCACTTAAAGAATGTATTTCTTAAAAAAATTATATTTAAACGGCTATTTTGTTATCAAAAGGTTGTTAAAAGAATCTAATGCGAGGTAACATTGCCACTTTTTTAGGAAAATCTTTTTGAATCCTCGAGTTTTAGAGCCAAAGAAATGAAAAAAACATGTTTTTATTAAACTTATGTTTGCGAGAAAAAACAAGCTTTTCACTACATATCGGCAAGAAGCATGATAAGTAAAAGATAAATATGTTTGCACAAAAATGTTTTTAACGTAAGTCTTCTTTACTTTTGAGAATAATAAAGTATAAAGGCAAACATAGGATTTTTAGCAAAGAAGTATAAATCGGCAAAAAGAAGTTTTAAAAGTAAACTTCCCTCAACAAAACGTCTTTAAGCTTGTAAAATATAAATTTTTTATAAGCTTAGACCGTACAGATTAACCTAATTAAAAAACTGTATAAAATATAGAAGAAAAATATCCGCTGTCTCTCCTCTACTTAAAGTACGTTTATACAGGGTGTCCCGAAATTAGTGGGAAATATTTTTAGGGTGTATTCCAGACCGCAAATAGGACTAAAAGTTTATATAAATAAATATGCCTCGAAAAATGCGTCCCAAGGAGGCTAGAGCCCTCTGAAAGGTGCACCCCAAATAGGGTTTTCCTGTAATATATCTGCAACCGTCTGAGGTAGACTTATTAAATTTTGTAAGTGTAAAGATTTTATGATGTTGCGTGATTTTTTTTCCAAATTTCAGAAATTTTGTCAGGGGCGTCACGTACAGGGTGGGTGCTGGGTAAATTATGCTTCATATTTTTTGTTTGGATGTTTTTTTAATTATTATTATTAAATTATATAACATGGCATGGCTTATTTTTACACAAAAAAGGTACTTCTAGTCAATGTCTTAATTTTGACCCGTTTCCGAGAAAAATTGTTTTAAAAAATAACGTCCATACAAAGTGTACTGATGGAAATAAATTATTATACAGACAGAAAACGCTCATACCACTTAAAACAAGAAATAATTTAGAAACAAATAATTATAAAACCTAATTCATCTCCAGAGGAGTAACGAGACAAAAATAATATTAATTATTATTAAAAATATTTAAGCAAAATAAAATTTAAACAAAAATAGAAATAACTACTCTTTAAGAAGGTGCTCCAATAGGCCTCCGTTGTCTCTTACACAAAGTCTAGCTCTACGGCGAATGATTTGAGTTGCCCGAAGCATCTGAAAACGATTTCTTCTTATTTTATTTTCAGCTTGAATAATTCGCTGCTGTAGATCTTCACGCGTATCGACCTCAGTTGCATAAACTATGTTGCACATCTGACCCCAAAAATAATAGTAAAGTAGATTTAAGTCCGGAGATCCTGCTGGCCAGGACACTGGTCCACCCCTGCCTATCCACCTTTCAGGTGGTCAGGTCAGGTCATCCAACCATTTACGAATAGGCCACCCGAAATTTTGGAATCGGAAATACATTCTATCCTGGTCCTCAAGGGAACATTCTCCAATAATCCTGCTAACTGATTTTGAAGAAAATCCAAATATCTCTTAATGCTTTAGTTATTGGGCATTTCAGTTGGATCGATCAATTTATTTTCAATTATTCCCGCCCACACATTTACAGAGAATCTATATTGAAAATTACTTACTTACTTACTTCCCACTGCTCTCGGATTTTTGTCGGCCCAAAAGTGGGTGTTAGGTATATTAAAGACTTTATCCCTAGAAAATGTCCTCATTAGACCACAAAATTCTTGCTAAAAAATTTTCATGTCTCAAAATCCATCGACAGAGCTCTATCCTGGGTGGGAAATTTTTAAGCAACTCTTAAACCCTCTGGTAATGATATTCTTTCTAGTGGAAAACTGTGATATTTACAATATGCATTATAATTGATTTAGGTATGTTGACGTCTCTAGGCAATGGTCTAATTCCGACTTGAGGGATATCTTCTATTTGCTGAAGTGCATTTTCCAAGTCATAATCCCCACTAGGCGGTCTTTGCCCACGAAGGCGCTTAAACGAACCATTTTCTATCAATTTTCTATGAACTCTCTTATATACTTTAAGCCCAGGTGGCGGAAAACGTCTTCGATATTCCTGTACCGCATCAAAGGAACTTTCATTACAACAGCCATACACAAAATGGATATTAGCAAGGTTTTGGTTAAAAAAAAATTACAATTTCTTTTGTATTAATTCTTGTATTACAGCAATAGCAGACAATATTTGACAAAAAAATGTCAAACAAAAAAAATAATAATTTTGATCCATGGCCCACAGTTTTTACTTTTGTGATTATTTCTATTAATTTACGTTTTATGAATGTGATTTTTTCAAAACCGTTTTACTTAAAAACGGGTTAAGATACAGAGATAAACTAAAAGTACCTTTTTTGTGTAAAAATTAACCCAGTTTCATAATTTAATGTGAGTAATTTAAAAACCATCCAAACAAAAAAAATAGGGCATAATTTACTCAGCACCAACCCTGTATGTGACGTCACTGACAACATTTTTGAAAATTGGAGAAAGGAATATACGTAACATCATAAATTTTTTTAACTTACTAAAAATTATACGTCTACCTCAAACGGTTGCAGATATATTACAGAAAAACGCTTTTTGAGGTGCCCCATTCGGGGGGCTTCAGCCTTTAGGAAGCATTTTTCGGGGCATGTTCATATAAAATTTTTGTCTTATTGTGCGGTCTGTAATACACCCTAGAATATTGCCCACTAATTTCGGGACACACTGTATAAACCAGTCTTAAAAATTGACTTATTAACTTGGTAAATATAGACTTAGACAAAGGTATCATACATTTTACCTGGCGTTAAGAGAGACAGAATAACACAGGATCCAATGGTAAAATATAATATAAAAATTACGGCATTAAAGGCATCTACCATATTAAAATATTGCTTCTTGTTAGATCTGGAAAGTAGATGTGGCTAGTAGGTAAATGGATATGTTTTTTTTTTATCTAGATGGCATTATTAATAAGTTAGAAGTCCGTTCAGTGGCAGTAGTTTCTAGTAAATATGTTCTATAGTTTTGTGATCAATTTATGTTTTAGTATGTTTTCTTTGAGATACTCGCCTTATTACTTTTTGGAAAAATGGGACCACTTCGGTTTAGGACCCGGGGTATAACAAACTAAGCCTACTCAGCTCTATTGACCCCTATAAACTTGCAGATCGCCTGCAACAAAAAAGAAGAAACCCCCTAAAACAAAAAATTAAGAACACTAATCTACGTTTCGGTGGCAAGTCGGCCACCGTTGTCAAGATGAAAAATCAAAAAACTAACCACAACTAATTAAACATTGTTGATCCTTTCACGTAAACGCGGTTTTTCCTTACTTTTTTACTCTTATATATGCAAAATATACCATGGCGGTATTTGCGTTAACGAATATTTAAATATTATTGCATTATCCTTATTTTATTTTAAGACCTTGTTGTGTAACCACATAAAAGAGCTTTCAAGCATATATCCACCTAGAGGCAGCCTTGCCGCTTGGCCGTGCAAACAACGTGCATAAGAGAAAAAGCGCGATAAGTCGACAATCTTTCTCTTTTGCACCGCGTACTGCTATTGAATTGAAAATTTGTTTATGCTTTTTTAGTTTTGGTTTACAGTAATTTAAAAGAAAAATAAAGTTTTTATTTCTATCCTCCTGGCAATACCACATTTTGGCAAGATTAAAGTAAATATTTTAGATTATTTAAATCAAACTAATTCCTTAGCTTTTAAAATTAAAAAATAAAATATAACCTTGCCATAAAGAAACTTTAAATAAAGGCAAATATAAAAATTTGTTTTTAAACTTTGCATGGTGATAGTTCTGAACACGCTAATCTAAAGTCTTTACGGGCACAAAGTAGGAATTTTAAATAATCATTTACCTGTAGATGATACAGGGTACCACAAATACAATATAAAAAAAAGTTATTATACCTATTTTAAAAGTACTTTTAACTTAATAAATAAAAATAAATTTTTGAATTTTAACTATTTTAATAAATTGCTGACAAAAATAAGAGCTTAAAATAAACCAAAATAATTAAAAAAAATTACATTATTTATTTTAGCATAAAAGTAACTTAAAAAGCAAAGATATGCCTAAAAATAAACGGAAAACTTTACTGAATGTTGATAATCAAATTCTTGACACCTTAAAATAGTCTCAGAAATTTAATTTTTTAAATTTAACCTAAAAAGTATTAAATTCTTACAAAAAACTTAAATTTATACAACAACTAAAATTAAAGGTTTTGTAAGAGTACGTAATTTTTGTTAAATAAAATTTTAATTGTTATTGTTTTTGAGATATTAAAATTTAAAATTTAAAACAAAATTAGTAATATTTCAAAAAAAAATTATATAACAAAAAATAGAGCTTAAAATTATCGATATAGCTATATAACTATTTTTGATCAGATAAATAATAAAGGAGACATAAACAAAAATTTGATTTTGATCAAAAATTTCAGTCCAAAATAGTAAAAAAATTATTAATTTTTTAAAGAATTAGATTTTTGTATTTCTTTTATTTAAAATATGGATCACATTAAAAAATACTTGATATAACTTGAATATTTGTGGGTATGTGTTTCTTTTAGGCAATAACTGCTTGTTTAGATAGTACATTTCCGCAAAAATATTTCGTAATTTTTAAATTTGACTTTATTGACTTGTGCGACAAATGCGCCATTCTAATAGTGTAAATTTGACATTAGAGAGGGCTGTTATTTGAATTACCAGGCTAGCAAGTGTTAATTAAAAGTACATAATGACTTTGTGTTTGTGTATTGTGATGCTTAAAGTACACATCAAACACAGTTTTATTTAAACTAGGATATCTGGATACTTGTGTCATAAACAGGGGAAATATCAAATATTTAGGGTGAATTTTAGAAGTTTGATAACTGATTAAACTTCTTAAGTACTGAGATCTAAAATTAGACTAAGCTTTTTTTTAATAATTTGTTTGTATTATTAAAAAAAACTATCTTAATTATTAAAAGAAAAACAATCCCTAATACAAACAGGTCAGTAAATCAAAAAAGAACTTGATCTAATTTTAGATCTTAGTACTTTAAGAGACCGATATTTTTGTATATTAACTTGGCAGTTATTTTACATAAGTGTTTTAAAGAGATCTTTTCTCTTTATCCTAAGTTTAATGTCTGTTTTGTCATGACAAATAATGACTCACAGGAATTGATAAATAAAATTATTAATAAGATCAGTCGTGAGGCGTCCGGTCATCTGTAGATTCGCCGATGACTAAAAATAATTCATATTTTTTAAATACTTTGCATGCAATTTTTATGCAATGGAATCATAATAATATGATACTGACAGAAAACACGCATCAGAAATGTCGAGAAACCATTGATAAAAGGGAGGAATGGCTAACACTTGGCGTGTCCGTAAGCAGACCTATTCTGTTGTGACATCCCCCCACTCTTCTCTTTCCTAGACATGCTGTCAACATAGCAAAAGAATTGCCAGATTTGGAGATTCCCAGGTGGCCAAAATTGTTCGGTTTCTGTCCAGAGCTTCAGAACAATACACCAGTGCTGCGCCATATGCATGCACTAAACTATACTACAACTCGACATCATCAAATTTATTGCACTGATAATATTAATAACTAGTAAACAGATTACTGGTGTTTATTAACTAGTAGATTAACTTATGGTAATGTGTGATTTGACTTATTTAATACCCAATACTAAAAATATTTTCAAAAGCAGTTGAAGCAGCGTTTTTAATTCCAAAGATGCTCATATCTACACATATTTATCCTCTGTGGAGATGACCTAGACTAAATGTCACGTTTTGCCCCTGAATAAGATAGCAAAAGCCGTCTACTTCAGACAGCCAAATATGTCTGGAATTAAATTTCACGTTTTTATAATTTTGGTATTGGCACTTTTACTCATATTGGCTATTCTTTTAGTTAAATTAATTACAACTCCTTCCTTATTCAATAATATAATCGACAATTTGACATTTATGTGGACCTGAAATCAATCAGCTTTATTTCAATATTTAATCAATTAAATATTAACAAGACTCCTGTACGAGTAAAATCAGATCAGGAACAAATATACTTCAGAGTTTTCTTTAATTCTTTAACTTGAAACAATTCCAATAAAAAAAAATAATTAAAGAAAAGATTTTAGGGTTGTATTCTTAAGTGACATTTGCTTGGTCCGGTTTTTGTGTAAATGTAAATTACTGTCGTTTTTTCTTTAGATTGGGAAATAATTGTGTTTTTTTGGTAACAATATTATTACCAATAACTTGCAGTTGCAGAAGCAGTGGGATCTTCTTTCCTCTAGCATGTCGGTAGAAAACAATAATTGTTTGTTTTTTATGTATTTTGCATTGATTAAAAAAAAAACTTTAAATAATAAAAAAAATTATCCCATTGCCAAAAAGGCAAGTCCTAATTTATTATCACTTTGTAATTTCTCACTTTTATACACTTACAAACTAATAAACTATAAAGCTGCTTTTACAAATTCTTTATTTTCTCTTATTTTTAATGCTATTTATACCTAATTTTAAATCATTAGTAGATATAATAACATATTTAACTGACTTCTTAATTTTAACATATAACATATTTAAAATGTATTATCCAATGGTAAGCTACTACTTTCTCAGAAGAGTGTAATCCTAAAAAGGCTGTATTAATACTTAAAAAAGAAATCTAGTTTAGATTTACTTATTTTTACATATAGAACGGTTCTTGAAGGTTGCTATAAAGCCCAAAAATATGCACCGTGAGAGTCGGATATGTTTTTATTTCGTAGTAGATACGTATTGAACCAGGTGATTTACTGAATTTTACAACATATTCTAGACATCGAGATAAAACTACCACAAAGTTTCATAATATCCGCTTCTTACGTTATAACTTAATATTGTCAATATTGAACCTACAATTTTTTTACTAATGGTTAATAGAACAAAGCATTAATTTTTTCTTTTAAATTTATTTAATAAATTCAAAAACAATATTAAAAAAAATATACAGTGTGAAAGTTTTGGATGGAATAATCCACACAACTAATAGCTCGAAAATCTACGGCGAAGATGCTCGGACACGTCAAATTTTATTTTTGGCCGCGCTTTTTTCGATGATAAATTTATGTATACAGGCGACCCAAAAACAAGTTATGAGAAGTAACTTCATTTTTTGTAATGGAAACACATATTTTTTTTCCTTTTTAAATTCAACAGATATCGAGATATTTACGATCGAACATAATTCAGTAACTAAGACCGTACAACAGGTGTACATCCAAGAATCAACGGCGGCGACCTTTTGTTAAAATTTATGTTGTTGACATTTGTCAAAAATTAAAACATTTGTGTTTTGAAATTTGTGAAATTGTGTTTTAAATTTTCGCTGATTATTAATTCTTTCTCGTTATTAATTCATCCAAAAATGATTCGTAATTTACAGAAAAACAGAGAATCGAAATTTTGATTATGAGAGGATGCAGAGATAGACAACGGACGGAGATAAACGAGGACGATCCTGATCGCAGAGTTAAATTCTGCGCTAACATGATGGCCAGGTGCAATGCAGATAATCATTTTGTCGATCGTATAATGTTTTCGGATGAAGCTACCTTTATACTCAGGGGACCGTCAATAAGCAAAACTGTCGCTACTGGGCGCCCCAAAATCTGTATTGGATGATGCAGGTCCACACTCAATATCCGAAAAAGGTAAATGTATGGGCTGGAATAGTCGGGGACAGAATATTAGGACCATTTTTTATTGATGGAAACTTAACGGGTAAAAAATATTTAGAATTGCTCATGGATTTGGTTCCGGTTCTTGTTGAGATATATATAAACAGATAAAGATCCTCCTGACGCTCTCAATGACACGTTATGGTTTCAGCAAGATGGAGCACCTCCTCATTACCAGCGTAATGTTAGGGACTATTTAAATGACATTTTTACTGGACGATCAATTGGGTGACGAGGAGTTATCGAATGGCTGGCACGATCACCTGACCTCACGCCTTTGGATTACTTTCTTTGGGGTTATCCTAAGGGTAAGGTGTACTTTAACCAACCAGCGACTATCGAAACCTTAAAAGAACGAATCCGGAATAAAATAAGAACAATTAGCCCAGAAATGATTCAAATTGTCAAACAGGAGTTAATTCATCCACTTGCTTACTGTCAAGAAGTAGATGGGATCCAATCTGAACATTTAATTTAATTTGTTGTTTTACTTTGTTTATTAAATTTATTGATAAGTTCGATCGTTAATATCTCGATATCTGTTGAGTTCAGGTATAGGACATAAAACATGAAAGATACTTAGAATTTTAGGCAGAATTTAGAAAGGAAAAAAAATATGTGTTTCCATTACAAAAAATTTAGATACTTGTCATAACTTGTTTTTGTGTCGCCCTGTATACATGAATTAATCTTAAAAAAAACCCGCTGTCATAAATAAAAATCGACGTGTCCGATTATCTTTGCCGTAGATTTTCGAGCTAATAGTTGTGTGGATTATTCCATGCAAAACTTCCACACTGTACAATAGCTTTAAGCAGATGTAAGCAAGTAAATTAGATATCTTAATAAATATTGACAAACATTTAAAATTAATATTTGTGCAGCTCTGTAAAGATAATTGTAGTCACATAAACATAAAAACTATAATATGTGCAAGTCGGTGTATGCAAACTACAATTATTTATTTTCATTAGGTGCACTACGATAGGCTAAATTGCTTTTATATAATATAATTATTAAGTTATTTTGCAATATTCTCCCTTGTTTCATATTGCCTTCCGCACTAGCCAAATTGGAGATTGTGCTACCTTGATTTAAGTCCAGTATTTGAAATTTATCATAGGAAATGTTTTGTACTGGACTATAACGTATTTACCAGTTGTAATCTAATTTTATTCTGTGCTTTAAATCTTAATATTTTTGTCGCCCTTACAAAAATTTTAAAACCTTATTCGATTTAAAGCAAAAAATGCTTATAAACAAAGAACGAAATTAAGTTTTATATAATTTTAAATAATCATCTAATAATTTAATTTTTCTCTTCTTGTTTTGTATTCTGTAAGAGTTAATATAAACATATATTTTATACTTTTAAAAAAATTAAAGAAATCTAAAGTAAAGTTTTAAATTTTAAAATATACTTTTATTTAACCTTAACAACAAAGTATTACGTCTTTTTTCTAGTAATTTTATATTTTTTTAAACACTTTTAAAATAATAACAAGTATAATCCTTAAAAATTTATAAATTAAAAAATAAAACTTTTTTACATATAGTACATAAAAATTCTGCTTTTTCATTGTATCTTTTAGTTATTTTTTGTCCTAATTTTGGCTTACTTTAAAATTTATACGCCGCTATTTAAAAATATAATTGTTGTTATCTATACAATTTATTAAATCTAAAATTAAATGCAAACTTTAAAATATACCCTCTGCTAGACTTGCAAAAATACCAAAGAAATATTTTTTTAATATTTTTTAAATATTTTATACAATTATTTAATTTTTTTTTTATTAAAATTTCATATTTTCTTATTACCTAGAAAAAGTTAGAAGTAAAAAAAATAAATATAAGTAATATTAATAAAAACTTTTAAAAAATAATACCTCCTTATAACTTTTTACAATTTAATAATACCCTTACCCCAAACAGTCTTTTTAATAATCCAGGCAATAGCAGTGCTAGATTTAATATTTTTAATTATTTTTTTTTATCTACCATATACAAAAATATTTTAAATATATTATTTTTTTATTTCCACCAATTGACCTCTACAAACTTGTAGGTTGCCTTAAACAAACTTAAAAAAATCCTATACTAATAAAAAAAAAATATAACGTATTAGTACAATGCTACCACCGTATTCAAGAAAAAGTTAATCTAAAAATAATTTACTTATTTTTTTTGACGCACTCGTAATGCGGTAATATATTCACTTATCCATATAAAACCGTAGTATGGTTAAAATGTGAATTGTAAAATTTAAAACAGTTTAATTTTCATTAGAATTTTTAATGTTTTTAGCCCACAACCAAATATTTGTTTAGAGTCTATGTAACTAACCAAAACTTACCAACTGAATTATTTTAATATAGTCTATGGAAACTATAAAATAACTGTTTTAAAATCCTTATTAAACCTATATTTTCCATATTTCTGCAGGTAATTTATGATTTTCAAGTTCTCAAAGAATCTTTAACCGAATTGTAATCATAATATAAAAACCAATTTTACATTCATAAACTTCGTTCGTGCTTTTTTTCTAGTATATTAGTTTTATGTTTTTTACTTAAACCTTTTTTATGTTAAATACAAACACATGTAATATATATTTTTTAAAATTCGAATCCTAAACAAAATAAAACGTAACACATAAAAAACTGTTTTACATCCACAGTAATCAAAAAACTACTTACTTGTATATATAGCCTTATCAGTTTGTTTTGCATTATTATAATTTTTAAATTTTGTTTTCTTACTTGTCAATTTATATTATCTATAGCAATTTAAAATCAAAATAATACGTAAAAATTAAATATAATTTGACAATAACAAACTTTGTGAGGGGCATTTACCTAGTTTTATCAGAACATACCCCTTTAAAATATTTGGTATTTTTCCTTTTTATGGATGTGTGGTTTTTTTAAGTTAATAAGATTAGTATCGTCCTGCTAATAAATTTGTGGCTGGCTAAATTTTAATGATAGTTTCAACGAGGTCAAGGAACAAAAAATAAATTTCCTAATATTTTGGTTAATTTATGTATTATAATTGGTTTTTGTTCTAAATAAAATGTTTAGAAAAAAGAAAACTAAAAAAATCATGATATCCCTAAAACAATGTTCTTTTTTACTTTCCTTTAAAAAGCTGAGTTTTTTTTATATATTGTACCTAAAAGAGAAAGCCTTGTTAAAAAAAAAGAGTCTAAGCTTTCCATAAGATATATATTAAGAAGAAGTATGATGCTTATAATTTTAATGGGCGATAGTGGAGCCCAAAACAAGTCGAATAGCTCATATAACATATGTGTCAAAACTTGACAGATTTTTGTCTTAACGATGTCAAAGTTTGAACTTTGAAAGCAATTATTTCTGAAACCCTAAAACTTCCATCTAGATCGGTTATCAGTAGATTCATTTGCTAATAAAGAAAAGTTTCAATTTTAATCTACAATAAAAAATAAATAAATAATACTAATAATAATTTTTCCGCCGGTTAAAAATATGAAAAACAATTGGCAATGGAGCTACTTAACTAAAAGCCTTGTCCTTGTGTAGTCAGTTGCAAATAGGTATGTGTTAAACGGCCGCGACATTTTTGGTCGTTTTTAAATCGGGAAAAATGCGGAAATGTTATAAATTTACAACTGTCGTGTCCAAGAGTTTTAAAAACAAGATGTGTGCAATAAAAAAATCTTATTCTTAGAGTAAAATAAAAAAGTTCTGTTTTAAAACATAATAATTTGTGCTCTAAAAATGAATATTTAGCCTTTTTGTGGTTAGTACAATAATTTTTTAATTACAAATATTACCCAAACAACAATGTATTGTTTTTTTACACAAATTTATTTTCAAATTAATTATCAAAATAAATTGCAAGAGAAATTTTTATAATTTAGATATAAAATTAAACATCTCCTTGAAAAAAGTGTAAATATGCAAAACTCGCAAAAAACGTCGCTTCTATGAAACACGCGCGGTTTTGCCAATTTTTTTAAACTTTGAAAGGCCATATTTCGAAAATAGTTAACTTTTTGACCCATATGTTTTGACCTTTTCGACTTGTTTTTGAGCTCCACTATTGCCCATTTAAATAGTGAGCATAATACTTTACATCTGTATATATAATAATATGTAATAATAATAATAATAATAATAATAATATATATATATATAATATATGTAATAATATATATACATATATAATAATAATATGTAATATATATATATATATATATATATGTATATATATATATATATATAATAATAATAATATGGATAATAATAATAATAATATGTATATAATAATATATATATATATATATATATATATATATATATATATATATATATATATAGATATATAGATATATATATATATATATATATATATATATATATATATATATATATATATATATATATATATATATATATATATATATATATATATATATATATATATATATATATATATATATATTTATTTGTTTATTTTCTTTGACCTTTGCCTTGATATATTGTTTATGCTTTTCCAAAATTTTCTGGATTTTCTTGGGGATAAGGTCAGGCAATATATAAAAACAGTTGCTTACTAAGCAATTTTCATAGAAAATTTTGTCGAATTACGACGTTTCGGCCTGGAGGGCCTTCATCAGGTATATATGTTTTTTTATAATAACAACAAAACAATCTGCAATACAAAACATTTTTTTGATTGAAATTTTACCTATATAATATATTAAAATTTAATCCTACCTTAAAACTAAGGGGTTTCTCACAAAAAACACTCATTTTTGTTGTGTAATGAACATTTAGAACTTAAAAGTGACAAACAAACACTTAACATTCAACACAAATAAATACAATAAACGGGAGTTCTTTGCATATAGATAATAATATGGAAATTTGTTTTATTTTTATGTATGGTCATCTTGGGGTAGTAGTAAAAGATATATTTTTTTATTTTTTTAATTTAATTTAATAACCGTGTTTTTTTTTTAAATTTATATCTAAAAATTATTATATACTGGTTATGTTGTTGTGTAATTTTTTTTTATTAATTATTAATGAGATTGCAATAATGCATACTTAAATTCTTTGTGTCTGCTTTTGTGTTTATTGCTTTTTTGTTTTTTTGAATAAAGACCATTTCTAAGAATTCTCTTTTCTGTGTATTTGTTTCTGTCTTCAAAATTTTTGTATTTTCAAAATCAAAAGTGTGTTTTTTTTCGGTGGAGTGGTTTGTTAGAGCAGTTTTGTTGCGTTTGTCGTATTTACTTAAATATTAGTCTGTTTTTAAATATTGGCTTGTTTGTCCTATGTAAACGTTATCACAGTCCTTGCAAGGAATTTCTACCATATATAATATGGCTTTTTTGTTTTTCAATTTTGCTCTTGAGATTTGAAGATAATTTTTTAAGTAAATTATGGCCCTTATGTCCTTACCATACATTCCTAAACTCTCTGAAAATATTCAAAATATTTTTAAAAAAGAAAATATTACAGTTTGCCATAAGGGCCGCAATTTACTTAAAAAATTATCTTCAAATCTCAGAGCAAAATTGAAAAAAACAAAAAAAGCCATATTATATATGAAATTCCTTGCAAGGACTGTGATAACGTTTACATAGGACAAACAAGCCAATATTTAAAAAACAAACTAAATAGTCATAAATACGACAAACGCAACAAAACTGCTCTAACAAACCACTCCACCGAAAAAAAACACACTTTTGATTTTGAAAATACAAAAATTTTGAAGACAGAAACAAATACACAGAAAAGAGAATTCTTAGAAATGGTCTTTATTCAAAAAAACAAAAAAGCAATAAACACAAAGGCAGACACAAAGAATTTAAGTTTGCATTATTGCAATCTCATTAATAATTAATAAAAAAAAATTACACAACAACATAACCAGTATATAATAATTTTTAGATATAAAATTTAAAAAAAAACACGGTTATTAAATTAAATTAAAAAAATAAAAAAAAATATATCTTTTACTACTACCCCAAGATGACCATACATAAAAATAAAACAAATTTCCATATTATTATCTATATGCGTTTATTGTATTTATTTGTGTTGAATGTTAAGTGTTTGTTTGTCACTTTTAAGTTCTAAATGTTCATTACACAACAAAATGAGTGTTTTTTGTGAGAAACCCCTTAGTTTTAAGGTAGGATTAAATTTTAATATATTATATAGGTAAAATTTCAATCAAAAAAATTTTGTATTGGGTGTTTTGTTGTTATTATAAAAAAAAAAAAACATATATACCTGATGAAGGCCTTCCAGGCCGAAACATCGTATTAAACAAAAAATTATATATGAAAATTGCTTAGTAAGCAACTGTTTTTTTATATATTACCTGACCTTATCCCAAATCAAAAATTTTGGAAAAGCATAAACTACTCATACCATACGAGGTCACCTGCAGCGCTCACCTCCATCTTATATGTAGCTCATTTATTATTCACTGTAAATTTTCATATTTTGCAGACGTTACCTTCAGCTTACCACGGTGCATTTCAGAAAAATAATTTTGGTTATACAGGTGTCGCAAAGTGTGACGTCACGATGGTGCATTTTTAAAATGAAACACTGTGTATTTTTTTATATATTTAAGGTACCTCTTGTAGTCAACTACTCTTCCTCTAAAATTTTGTCAACATCGGTTCAGTAATTTCAAAAATATAAAAAAAAACTGTTTTGCACCATTGTATTTAAAATTGAATAAAAATACCCATAGGGCTTGATTAACAGAATTAAACAAGGAACTTATTAAGTAGGGTTATATCAGTCGCTTATGTCATGTTTGGTTAATTCGAACTGTACAGGGTGTCCAAAATTTAGTGTCAAACTCTTCAAATTTGATAGCACTTTATTTTTCTTATTTTAAATACGAGCCCCTGTATATTTTTAGGTCGTTAGATCTAGAATTAAAAAAAACAAACATTTTTCTAGTATAACCCTATCGAAATTCACAGTACATTAAAAGTTATTCGTTGAAAACTCATTTTCACATCTATTTTAATAGCAATAACATTGAATAAAAATGATGAGTGGCTATGAAAAACAATTTATTGACATTGGAGTTTATTTAACTTACAAAATCTTAGTCTGACATATTATAAAAATTCGAGTAAATAATTATTATTTATTAATTGAAATAAAATTAATTTAAAAAACCTTTAAATGTTAAGTAAAACTAGAATTTTAATTTTTAATACTTTCATTTAACATTTATGTAACTTCAACCAATTTCTAGGTAATAATTAACGTTATTAGGAAACTCTAATATCAATAAATTGTTTTCATAACCACCCTATAATTTATTCAATGGTATTACTATTAAAAATACATGCAAGAAATAAGTTTTGCAACGAATAACTTGTATGATAGGGATATAATTAGAAAAAATGTTTGTTTTTAATTCTACAACGACCTAAAAGTATACGGGAGACATATCTTTAAACAAAGAAAAATAAGAATGCTGCTTTGAGAGTTTGACACTGGTTTCGGAGTAACCAGTATAACATAAGCGACTGATATAACCCTACTTAATAGTTCTTACATTTATTTTATTAATCAGGCCTATGAACATTTTATTCATTTAAATGCAATGGTGCAAAACAGTTTTTTATGTTTTATTTTTCTCTGTACTGAACCGATGTTTTAGAAAGATAGTTGACTGCAAGAAAGTACCTAAACTCTCTAAAAAAAAATACACGGTGTTCCATTTGAAATGCACCATCGTGAGCGTCATTTCCATATAACCAAAATTATTTACGCTGAAATGCACCGTAACGTGCAAATATACAGGCAAGGAGCTGGGAGGAGGTGGGAACCTATTATATATATATATATATATATATATATATATATATATATATATATATATATATATATATATATATATATATATATACATATATATATATATATATATATATATATATATATATATATATATATATATATATATATATATATATATATATATATATATATATATATATATATATATATAGGATAGGTTTTAACAAAAATATTAAATAGTCAATTTTCCGATGTAAGGTAAACTACCAAACATTTTATGGATAATTTAGGTGCTATTATTCTTCTTTCTTATATACCTAAAATAATAATAAAGAAAGGGTTTTAAAAAGATAGCTTTATTTATATATTTTTTACTATTTATTTTTAATTGTTTAAATAGGGTAAAATTCTTTATGTGAAAATAGTTCTTTAATAAAAAAAGATCTTTTAGGAAAGAAATAAACTTAAAACTAACTATACAAAAAAAACATTAAGTGATCAGAACCTATTTAAATACTGACCCGTATGATTAATGAAGCCAAAACTTTGTTATTAATTGCAAAAATTATTGGTAATTGTTATTAAAAAAAATTATTAAATTTTATGCAAAATTATTTGTATCCTTAATTTAAGGGTACCTGTTTAAATTATTAATTAACATTTACTGTGCTAAAAAATTTTTCATATAAAAAATATTAACCTATTGAAACAATTAACGTATTTTACCCAAAGTAAAATTGACGATAATATACATTTCAAAAGCTTCTTTACCATATAAGACTTGAAGAAATTTTTTTACATTTATTTACACTATAAACTGTAAGTAACAAAATAAAGGCACCTTAATTTCACCCTGCTATTATAATTGTCCTTTCAATCTCCCAACAATTCGTCTCTTATAAACTTTAATTGTACCTTCATTAGCACGGATAATTTACAAATGGTACATGCCTGTCTGTATTCAATAAATACAAAACATCTATCAATTTGTTGAACAATAGGGTAATATAGAAGTTTTAGAAGTGGGAGCAAAATCTAAGTAAAGGGTCTATGTCAGTTTGCCCTCAGTCTGTATTTTAACTTCACGCTTAGAAGTTGCTTATTGTACATCGAATACAGTTGGCGCTGCTGTTAACGCGCACATTTCGGGTCATTGAAAAAGTTTTTGAAAGTTTAAAGCTCTCGCCAAGAAAGCGATTTCGTTTTGGTGATTTGATTTGGTAAGTCATTAACTAAAATATTATGTAGACCTAAATAGGTATAAATATAGGAATGCTTTATAAGATTATTTTTTTATTTAACTAAATTTATAAAATAAAGTTATGATATACATATTTTATGGTCTTGTTAACCAGACACACTGGGTAAATTTTAATTTTTAGTCGTACAAAATATTTCCTGAATCTCAACTGGCTATTTTACGAAATTTTACTCCTGTTACTTTAAGCAATTTAAAGAATTGCATTTTAAAAAGAGTTAATCATAGAAACATTAAAAATTTTTGAATTTTTTCCTTCTGCGTTGCTAGGCAAACAAAATTGTTAAAAGGATTTTTTTCTGAGAGCCCATGTCAGAAATTGTATAATTATTTTTACATAATTTTTTGTGTAAATTTTTTTTACCAAATCCTTCGCCTTGGATAAATATCCATAAACTTTTTAAGCACTAGAAAGATTCTAGGTAAAAATTTTACACCTGTTGCTATATGTGATAATTAAATAATTGGATTTTAACAGTTAACCACTTTCAAAATTTTTCGTATTTTCTTCCTCTCATTTATCTAAGCGAACAAAATTATTAAGTGATTTTTTTTTAAAAGCTTTTGATACGATTTCATTATAACTATATATATATATATATATATATATATATATATATATATATATATATATATATATATATATATATATATATATATATATTATATATATATATATATATATATATATATGTATATATATATATATATATATATATATATATATATATATATATATATATATATATATAAGGTTACTTTTTTTATGGCCTGTAATAATTATCCATTTTTTGTTACATATAAAAATATTTACATTAGATGTAAATAATCTGTAGTAATTCCTATTATAAAAATATAAAATAAAGTACGAGATTCTCATAATTTATTCCTTTTTTATTGTATATTATGTATAGTTGATTTATTTCTCTTTGTTTTCTTTATTAAATTTGGTATACAGTTTATGTTATCATAATCTACAAAAAGAAGTACACCAACGACGTGTTTTAATGTAATTGGTTTTCTGTGCCATAAAGCTTTCTCTTATGCTTTTTTGGACTTTGGGTTATAACATTCTACTTTCCTACATATTGTCATATAAGGATTTCTGTGTAAGTAGTCCATGGTAGTTATAATCAAATCAAAAATTTATTAGGTAGTTTGAAGATTTGCAAATTCTGTTTAGTCTAGCACCTGTGTTAAATAGGTATTAAGAAATCGGGATGTATTTTCAATGTAACATTATACCGGGTACCCACAAGGTTGATTTTTAGCTTCTATTTTTTTGTCGATATTATTAATAAAAACTGGTAGGGTTGTTACTTTTGGAAAACGTCATTTTATGCATATATGACAAGCTTCCTCGTCTTTCGGTTTCACCGAAAATGACCAAATTTTTAACTATAAAGTGTCATGATCAACCCAGAATCACCCATACTTTATTTACTTTTAGAAAAATAAATATTTTATTTTATATTTTTAAACTTTTTTGATAAGCCCTAAACTTTATTATTTTATTATTTTTGCTTAAGCCCTAAGAACTGAAATAGGACCATTTTTATAACCCTTTTTATAACATTACTAAATGCAGTATTTTAAAGCGAATCCAACAATGTATAACACTACGACACTTTTTTTTCATTTTGCTTTAAACATTTTTGTTTTAGTATGTAGGTAAAAGATCGTACGGAATCGGTGTACTACGTTCGTTGCAAAAATAATAGTTGCCATGAGAAATAGCAGTTAGTTAGGGTAAATTCTCGTGCAAATATTTGCTTTCGTGCCATTAAAAGTTTAAAAAATAAAAGCTGTTTCGTGTGTCTCGCATAATATTTTAACACAATTTTACGTTAAATTTGGTATTAACCACAAAATATGCATTTGGACATAAAACAATCTGTAGAATCGAAAAAGAAGTATATTGGGGTCCCATTTAAAAATCAAAATCTATAATCATTTCGGTGAGTCGGAAGACGCGAAAGATTATTAAGTATGCGTTATATTAACGTTTAATTAATGCAACAACCCTACCAAGTTTCGTAAATATCGATAAAGAAATTAAAAAGGCCAACCTTTTTGCATCATTAAACAAAGCTGTTTTATAATATAATAGAAACAGGTATTTCTAATATTTCTGGCAAAAACAAGTTCGAAGTTTAAATTTAAAACAAACAAATAAAATGCTATTTAAATATTTTTGACCAACTCTTTCACAAAGGTTGATCTTAAAATATTTAAATAATTTTACACAAAATAATCTGTTAGAGATTTATAAAACAAAGAAAAAGTCCCTTTAAATTTTTTTTTATGAAATTAGATGCCCGTTTTTTAAAGACATTTCATTTGTTTAACTTTCGGCTAAACAAAAATATGACCAAATAATATATATATATATATATATATATATATATATATATATATATATATATATATATATATATATATATATATAATCACCCGGCCCTTCGATATAAACATAGTCCTGGCTAATATTAATAATTATTTAGTAAAATTACTCAACAGATTTTTAAATTATAACAACATTAAGGTATAAAAAAGCTCTATAAATCCTGTCTTTTAGTCCTTGGGAATAAATGTATCCGAGGCGACATTTCGGTTGTGTGAACCTTCGCCGTCGCCCCAGAAGCGTGGTGACCCTTTGTTTGTACTGTCTGTCTTACTAATAACCAATTTTCTAAAACTAAATGGAGTATTTAAAAAAAAAAATCAAATAGTGAAAGTATTCATAAGTGAAATGTAACTGTATAGTGTATTAGCTAATATAGTGTAAATGTCGGGATAACCGGGAGTTTAGTGCTCGCAATCCGGCTAATCCTACGGACTAGTGCTGGTAAACCGTCCAGTGGATGAAAGCCAAAAATGAATGAAGAAGAAGAAGAAAATAAAACAAAGCATAAGGCTAAACAGATAAAATATTGATTTTTAAAGCAGATTGTATCTAAAATCATAATTTTTATTCTAAAAAATAAAAGTGAAAGCCTGTATTCGATTTTTACAATTTAATTTATTACCAGTTAATATTTTGTCAGTGCAAATGAAACTTATAATAACCAATTTACAATTAAATCCAAAGAAGACGTGTGTCATATATACGCAAAATATTTAAAAAAGTTAAAGAAAGAAATATAAATGGATCCAAGATATTATTTTTAACCACATTTTACCGAATGTATAACTTGTGTAGTAGCAAAAAAAAGTTTGGTCAATTAAAATATTAATTTTCGGTTTATCTGAAAAGTTTTTTAGCATCAGCGAAACAAAATAAAAGTGTTTAGTTGTCTGTAAACCCTACAATTTAAAGCTAAAAAATAAGATTATAAAAGCTTGTTTTAACTCTTTTTTTAAATAATATTTTAAATGTATTTCGGCTGACAACGAAATCACTACCAAGCGTTTTATATTCATAAATAAAAATATTTGGTTTCAAATTTTATGGTAATATATTGTGCCATCAGATGCTGATTTTTATATAATACCTTTTCCCTTCCGGTTTAACCGAAAATGACGTGAATCTGATATTTTTAATCAAACAACCTGTATAATTCTAAAGATTTAAACTCTACAAGCTATTTCTAATATAAAACTTTTTTTATATCCTATACCTATCTTTATTTGTTTTTGGGAAATTGCAATTGAAAATGTCCAAACGACCACATATTATGCAGTTATATGCGAAAAGAAATAAATTTTATAACAAATTATTATATGTCGCTTTATTATTTTTAGAGACTCAATCTGATTGGGGTCATAATAATACTACATACTACACTAGGCTTTACCGAAAGTATATAGTATAATAATGTTACTTAACAAATTTTAAAGGCACCCCTGTATTGAATATCAAATTAAAATCAGGCATATTTTTATTAACAATTTTGATTCTGAAAATTTTCGCCTAAACCCAATATTTTTTTCTTTTCATGTAACTGTTAAACTGCCTAATATGTGGTCATTTGTACAGGGTGGCCCGTTTATCTTGGGACACTACCTTAACTCATAAAATATACTAGATACAGAAACTATTTTTAAACAAAAGTTTCTTAGTTTAATTTGTATTTTATTTATATTTTACTCTTGAACACACAGGGTACTCCATTTTCCGTAAACACGCATTAACTTTCTTTAATTTAAATAGGACACCCTATATATTATGGCATCTTTGGATTTAACGTTAAATTTAGGACATATTTCATATATAATGTCCTATACTTAAGTATTACCGTTTTTAACATATTTTAAATTTTATATAAAAAATGACGTTTGCGGATCCTAAAATAATTATCAATTTTTCGTATAAGGAAGCCTTTATTATTTAATTTTAATTAGATATCTTAATAAAAAAAATCTTTAAGAGATTTTTATAATAGTTTAATGACTGTTTATACAGGGCATTCAAAAAATAAGATTAATAATAAAATTGAGAAAACTGCCAAAAATCAAATTTTCAAATGGAAACCCCAAAACTTTATACTTTTATCTTATTTAGCATTAAAAATAAGGGTAAGTTTTTGTATAGTTGCTTAATTAAAAATTTTGTATTTTTCGAAATAAATATGTTTCTATTGCGAAAATGCTATGATCTGCTATATAGCTCTTAAGTTTTATTAATAGTTGGCCAAATTGAAAACTGGAATTAGTTAATTAATTTTTGCATTTAACTTTTTGCTTCATCTCCTATATATTTTTTGAGATAAGGTAGTGTCGCAAGATAAGCGGTCCATAGTATAATTAAGCAGATTTTTTTTAACAGATAGTAACATTCTGTAATACTTAATTGTTTTTTAAACGCTGTCATTGCGAACTATTATTAAAGCTTAAAAGCCGTATAATAGACCAGCATTTTTGCAATAGAAATATATTATATTGGCAATATTTCAAAAACTACAAAATTTTGGAATAAGCAACTTTACACAAACTCGCCCTTCTTTTTAATGCTAAATAAGATAAAAGTATAAAATCTGGGGCTTTCCGTTTAACAAAATTAATTTTTAGTAGTTTTCTCAATTTCATTTTTAATTTTATTTTTTGAATGCCCTGTATAAACAGTTATCAAAATATAAAAATCTTTTAAACTAAAGATTGATAACTATTTAAGAATGCGCAATCGTCATTTTTTATATGTCAAAACCGGTAAGACTTAAGTATAGGACATTTATTTGAAATATGTTTAGAATTTAACATAAAATAAAAAGGTGCAATAATATATAGGGCATCCTATTTAAATTAAGAAAATTGATGCGTGTCCACGGAAAATGGAGTACCTATATATATATATATATATATATATATATATATATATATATATATATATATATATATATATATATATATATATATATATATATATATATATATATATATATATATATATATATATATATATATATATATATATATATATATATATATATATATATATATATATATATATATATAATATAAAGTTATTGATATAATATGATATTTATTAAATTTTATTATTAATGTACAAAGTTCTAGTAAGTTTTATGTTCTTATATTTTTGTAACAAAATGTGAGTTCTTTTCAGGATTAAAAATGGGAAAAATTGGTCGTGCTTTTAGTTTTTTACCTGTCTAACTGCTAATTACGGACTTAAAAAAAAGAAACAAAAGACAACACATTTCGTGTTTGATTTTAATGGTATTAGCTTTTCTTAAACCCAACAGTGTTTAAAATTTATTTTTGGTTAATCCAGAAAATAACGATTTGTTCTGGAATAAAACAAATTTATATACAGGGTGATCCAAAAATATTTGACATCGCCTAATGGGATATTTCTTGTCCAAAAATAAGACACGAATGTTACATAAGTTCGAAACGGCCCAACTTTAAGATACATTTAAGAAGTGTTTCAAAGTTTTCAGTATTATTTTTTTTTAATTTTGGGTATTTTAATATAAGGCAAACTGGGTATAGTTAAAACATTGAGCAAAATACACCTTTTAATAATAAACTTTTGGTACTACGCAATTTCGGGAATTTATATTAATTTTGGTACTATTATTATGTCATAATTTTTTAAGTATTTATGGCATATATTTTTGAGTTACCCTGTATATTTGGTTTTTATCTTACACTTTAACACTACCAGATGTAGTCTATTAGAAATCATGTTACTTCAGGGATCATCTCAGATGAATAGAAAGTTTAAAAACTTTATTTTAAACATGAAACTTTATGTAAATTATTTCTTAACCAAAAGTAGCAAACACATAAACACACAAACATATAAAAAAAAGCAGCTTGTATAACAAAAACATCTTGTAAGATAATTACCAATTAAGAGCAACCATTAAACATCAAAAGCTGTGGATCGCAGCTATAAGAATTTTTTTACATAGTTAAGTTTTAAATTAAGAATTTCCTTTGCAATTTTTAAATGATTGTACCTTCCAATATTAAAACCTGGTTTTTCTGTTGCTTCAATATAACGATAAATGGGCCCTTATCAGTTACTTTGTAAACATAGTTTTTTTGTTGGGTTTGGCTCTGTTCATTTTGGTTGTTTTTGTTAATGTTGTTTTTGTCAACAGCACCAACCATTTCTAGTATTTGTTGCCGCGTAAAATTAGTTTCATCAATGGGAGGGTCCGAGCCCCCCCCAATGGGGTTAAACATGTTTTTATTTATTTAATAAACTTTTTTTTATGTTATTATATCTAAGACTCACCTAAGGATAAAAGGTAAAGGATAGTTAGTAAACAGATAAAAAAAAGTAACAAAAATCAAATTTCAGGAGCACTATCACTGCGATGTGTTCGCGTTGACGGTTCGTACCCGAATCTCGTTTTATTTTAAAATTCAGATTTTACAAAAAAAAATTAATCAAAATTAATAAAAGTAAAGCATTGGTATTTTAATAACAACTTTCTTAAAAGATTTTTTCTTTCTATAAAAGTCATATTATAATTTTTCAAATGCCATCAACAAAAATAGTTTTAAAAGATAAATAAAGTGGATTTCTATTAAATGCAAAGTAGAATAATTTTTTCAATAAAGGATGTTTAAAAAAGCATTTAAGTAGGTTACTTTTTTATACAAATATTGCTAGCCCTAAGATTAATCATTTTAATTTCAAATTATTTTAACATTAAAAACTAGAAAATGCGTTATTTTATACAAGGCAACAAGTTTTCTTTTAACTATTAAAATAACGGAACCATAAATAAATTTAATTTGTTTTATTAACTTTATAATACTAATAAAATAAACGAGATATTTGTAAAAGTGCTACAAATTGAAATAAAAACTACAAATGAAGCACAAGCATAACTGTCCAAACGGTTGCCTGACTGGGCTTTTTGCCAGCTAGATGAATAAAAGAGATAAAACAGAAATGAGTATTGTTTATTTATATTTTGATATTTATAAAAACAACTAACGAAAAAAAATAAATATTTTGAGCAGAAATAAAGCCATAAAAATAATTTTATTTTTGAAGTGCATGGCTCTGTTAACCAACAAATCTGAATAATTAAACAGAAAAGTAGAAAATTTAATAAATTTAAAATAATTGGAAAGTGTCTTTAAATTTAAAGCTTAGATTAGGTAGGAACCAAAAGAAAACCATTCACCTGTGCTTTTCTATTTAGACGCAAAGCTTTTGACACGAAAATCGCATTATAGTAATAATTTTAGATGTTGCCAAATCATTTTAATTTAAACCATATGTGCTATTTAAATAAGTCAATATGGTGCCATTTGAAGACCAATTTAGTTGCCATAAATTAATTTTAATCTTGGCTACCACTGACAGATAATAGAGAAATATTGATTCCATAATATTAAGTATATTAAACCTAATAAAGATTAGGAAGAAATTAAATCTATTTTTGGTTAAAAAGCAAAATATTACTCGTAATAGGTCTGTTTGTTATTAAGTTCAGAGTAGGACAGAGTAGGTAAGTGTAGGACTAAAAAGTGGAACTAAGTGTAAATAGGTTCCGTATTTGATTTTTATACAAAACACGTCTTAGACTTATTTTAGAAATTACAAATGACTTTGTGGTTATGTTTATAAACAAACAACTTGATTTCTTGTAGTAAAAATGCATCTAACTTCACTACTTTGAGAGTTATAGTATTTTAGTGAAAAACTAATTTTCACCAGAATTCATAAAACAAACGGTTTATTGACAAAAAAGTGTAAAATAGAGTACTCTATTTCTGGATAACAAACGGACCTAATGTTATAACCAAAGATGTTATTATATATCTGCGATTAAGAGAAAGCTGCTTAATGTTCGCCTGTAAGGCACTTTATAAGTATTTTTTAATGTACTTTTTCTGAAACTATCAAAATTGTTTTTAACCCCAAAATTGTTTTTGAGTATAAAAACGCTACCTTACGTGCATACAGTAGTCCCACTATTAAATAAAAGCTTTCTTCTTTTTCTCACCAACGGTCTGTAAAAAATCTGTCGCTTTTTTACTGATACTACTATGGTTTCTGCTCCAAGGAATTGATCGAGACAGTTCACAAAGGCTTAAAGCCTAAGTAATGTACCGTGGATGTCCTTAGTGGGGTAAGATGTAATTTACTAACACGGGACTTGAATATCTGGAGATTTGAAGGAGAATGGAAAACCTCTGCCGGCAGTAGGTTTTACAGTCTGAATACTCTATGCCCCCTACAAGCAGTCAGTTTTCCCAGCTTTACTTTTAAGACAAGGCTTTAATGAAGTAGACAAGAACTGGGTTCCTGGGTATTATTTTCGCTTTGTTATGGCAAGTTATTTCCCTGCTATAACGTTTAAAACAATTTTTTTTTATAGAATTTGTAATGGATATATTGATATTTTAGATATATATTACTTAGGATGGCAACACTGTCTAAACTGGTAAATTGTAAGTCGGCTTCTTCCTTTCAAAATGAACTTGGGAAATATGCCTCTTTGAATTGATCTATAGGTCGGTGTAGAAATGACAGTAATAATACAACAAATCTCATAAAGATGCGTATCAAAAATATTACACTTGTTAAAATTTACCTTAAAAAGTTATTTTTCATAACTTTAATATTTTAAATTTGGGTTTAAAAAAAGCATTTAAAAAAGCGTGGTAACGTATGCCAATTACTAACGTATTCTAACAGAACTTAACTATTTACTGAACTATCTTTGCAACAAATTGTGTTTAACTAGACCTCTGCATTTTCTTTTTATCGTGAGATATAAAATAGACTGCAGACTGCAGATAGCAAAACCAACCCAAATTTAAAAAATAAACACCATTCTTGGAACTCTAAAACCTTCCAAAACCAATATTAAATCAGTTTCACGTATGTCTTGCATATATTATTAAAAAAACTTAAATATATATAGGCCTTTTCAACACAATTTTTTTTGTGCGCATGTGTCAGTATCAGTCATTTTTTTCGTACTGTTTTTTGTAAACAAGCATGTTAAAGGGCCTGTTAACACATAATTAAAATAAAAAAATACTAAAGAAAGTATAGTTATTGAAGGAAAGAGATACGAAAATAAAGAAAAAAGTGCCTTAATTAGCAAATAGGTTTTTTTAATCGATTATTATAATGATATCTGTACGAAAAGGAACGAAGAAGCGGTGTTGTTATGGAGTATGTAAGAGTGATACATGCTATAAATCATTTAAATACAATACAATTTAATCAATATAACTATTGTATATATGTGGTAGGCCTAATTACAATAAAATTATAGATACTTTTTGTATAGTAAAGTAATGATGCCTAACCTCTCAATCAGCTAACTTCTTTTTCATTTTTAAAGACGTCCATTACATTTAAGCTACCTTTTTAATTGCGTACAATTATGGGCTTCAACTGAATTATAAATTAGTGAAGCACCATCAACGATTTTTTTCCAGCAAATGGTTTAATTGGGGAGATAATACTGCATTCCCAGCCATTGTCGATCAAAACAGTACGAAACTTTTGAATTGCCGCTATTTCAACATGGCGACTGCGCTTGCGCTTGTCACATGATGAAAAGGCCTATTAACGATATGCTACAGGGTGTCTCAAAAGGTCCAAAATATTTGAAAATTTAAATACATTCAATCCACTTTACTCACAACTTATTTATTCATATCAAATAAAGCCAGACATTTAAAAAATTATTTTTTAAAAATGACATTTATCAAATATCGTCCGTTGAGTCGCTGGCACTCTTCAAAAACTATGCACACATGGGTGAGTACTCGACGGAGTAGAACTGAGGTTATCAACTTCTTCCTCGATATTTCTTTTTATCTGCTCGATATTAGCTGGGGCATTCTGGTATACCTTTTTCTTGAGATAGCCCCATAAGAAAAAGTCTGGAGGAGATAAATCTGAGCTCCGTGGGAGCCAGTTGATATCACCCCGTCTAAAAATTACACGTCCGGGAAAGAGCTCGCGAACCGCGGCAATTGAAGCATTCGTTGTATGGCAAGTTGCTCCACCCTATTGAAACCAACTGTCATCGCTGTAATCTGGTTGTTGATGAAGTTCTGGGCCAAAAAACTGCTATACCATAGCAATATAGCGGTCTGAATTTACAGCTGCTCAGTTACAGTTACTGCTCTGCCCCTCGCATCCTCAAAGAAGTATGGCCCGATAATGGTTTCACTTGACAGTGCAACCCCTACCGTGACTTTGGGCAATGTAACGGGCATTTGTGACTACTGTGCGGATTTTGTTCACCCCAAATTCGACAGTTGTGTTTATTGACATGCACATTTAAATTAAATAGGGCTTCGTCGCTAAAGAAAATATGGTCGAAATTTTCAAACCTCTGCAACATCTCGTTAACGAAGTTTAACCGCGAGACAAAATCAATAGCTTTCAATTATTGGACTAATTAAATCTTATAGGCTTCTAGATTTAAATCCTTTCTAAGAATCCGATGCACCGTTGATCGATGAAGTCGTAATGGTGCAGCTGTTTGCGCACACTGATTTTCGCATTTTGTCGTACAGATTGACGGACACGCTCGATGTTTTCTGGGGTACTAGCAGTCCTTGGACGACCTGTGGGTGAAACTACTGTAGTGGCACCAGTAGTCTCCAGCGTCCTTACCCACCGCAAAATGGTACACGCACGTGGCGCTTGGTTGATGTCATGTAAACCATAATGATTTTGATAGCGACGGCGCACAGCTATCAACGAATTACCGGTTTGATAATACGCTCGCACACAAAACGCACGTTGCTCTCCCGTTAAATTCGGCATGGCTAGTAAATTTCCCAACACTTAACTCTCCAGCGCAATGTTCCCCCACCAATTAAATCCATTCAGTGGCGTGCGGCTTATTTACAAAATATTTGTAACCTTTTGAGACACCAGGGCTAAATTTTATAATATTTAGGCTAAAAATAAATATTTTAATTAATAATAGCGACATTAGAAAAATTGTAATATGTATAGCCTAATTGACTTGTTTTTCAAAAAATATATATATATAATTTTTAATGAGTTTAGTCACTTTCTATATTTATACATACATTTTTAAAAAACTATAGACAGTCCTATAATAAAGAATTAATGTTATTATGATACTTTCAGAATCTTGCATGAACATGTGTCATATAAATAAATTATAAAATATATGTTTTAAAACAAACCCTGATTTTTCTTACTTCTATACGGTAAATCTATAGAAGATTAAAAAGCGGAAAAATAACAATATACGGTTTTAACTTTCAACAGAATTTAACTTAATGATTTTTATATTTAATATCACTAAAATATTTCATTTTTTATAAAAATATATTAATACTGTAGCAATAGTAATACTAAAAGAGGCGAATATTTGACACATCTAGCTCAATTTTTTTTTATAAATTACACCTAGATTATGAAGTGGTTATTTAAGCGTTAAGAGTGGTAAGTGTTGTTCATCGTCTAAGAGAGTTTTTAAAGACCGATCGGTAGGGTAAGGTGTTTATGTAGACAATTACTGGGTAAGTAAAATAATGTCAACGCCTAAATATCTTAAAAACCGCTGAAGTTTCATTTACCAAACTTGGTACTTAACAATTCTTAGGCATGTAATGTAAACGCAACTTCGGTGGTTTTAAAGATGTTTAATTAGTCTAATGCTTCTTACTTATCCTGTATAATTAAAAGAAGTTTAAAATATCTATAAATTAAACATTTATTTTAAAATTATAAAAATAGTAATAAAATTTTAAAATTAGTTAGAGTGTATTTAACTATATAAGATTATGTAACGTCTAAAAACGGAAGTGCGTTAGTAGAAATTAAAGAAAAAATATAAAAAAAAGTTTATGACCATTTTAAAAACTTAATTAAAAACAGGTTTTTCCAAGTTTAATAAAGTTAAGGACTAATATTAACAAACCCTTAAACTTCGATTTTTGCAACACTTATTTAAATGAACATAGCAGTATTTAAACAAATAAAGATCAAAAAAGAAAATTTAAATAAATGTGACATACTTCCGAATTTATAAAAATATATTACCTTTACCAAAAAATTATTTTTGTATATTATACTTGTTAACTATACTCGGAAAAGTTTTTTTTTGTCGAAGAAGAAGATGTCGTTTCCTATTAATTTTCTTTGGAATATATCCTATGCCTACATAAAATAATTTTATTTTAGAAGTCTTCCAAGACCAATATTGAAAAGAATCTTTAATACATTATTTTATGAATGTTGCATTGTTAAATCCATTTCACAATATTACACAATATAAGCTAAATTTTTCTTTGAAAAACGATTTTAAGGATATTTAATAATTTACCCCCTGCAAATAATAATGAAATTTGATTTTAACATAACGAAGCCCCAGCACACAATACTAGAGCATGTATTACATACTTGCTGTAATGGTTTTTGTTTACATTATTCTTTAAATATTCTGGTTAATATTATAATAATATTTTTTTGAATGTTTATAAAACAAAGGTTTATTTCGCAGTAGACTAATGATTTTTACAAGCAATTTAATTAATGACTAGAAAAAAGGACCACATTTAATTTAAATTTTCTTAAATATTTCTATTCTGTAATAAAGTTTTAAATTTATTTATATAACTCAATTCTACTCATGATATATACAACATTTTCTTTGCACAAAAAAAAAATCAAAAATAAATTGCCGAAATCAAGGTCAACTAGGAAGATAATATTTTTTTAAAATTATTAACGTTAGGCGCCAATGACATAAAATAAAGTTGATGATTGTGGCCAAGTGACGAAATGTCGGATGTAAAATCTGAAAGCACCATCAAATTGCAAAAAAAGTAATATATTTTAAAATTCGTTTAAAATATAACCAGAAAGAAATTGAAACCATTTATCAAAGTTTTGGTTATTTTCGTATATCTCCGAAACGGCATTTTATTGATCGAATTCATACGCAACTTTGCCCCAATTTAACCATCTTGGTATCTTCTATAGTTTCCAAAATATTAATGGTAAGGGTCGAATTTGAATTACCCTGTGTCATACTAGTTTTATACATATATTTACTTTTATTTTGTTTTTTTAAATAATACCATTATATATTCCTATAACTACAGTTTACATATACTATATCCACTAAGCATGTATTAGACTATATCCACTAAACATATATTAGACATGGGGTAACGAGAATATCCATAATATCCCAGATTTAGTTGACACTATATAAGATATGCGTAAATGATAAACCTGATTTAATTAAGATTTTCCATAATTAATTATTTGCGGAGTGATCTAAATATTAAAGTTAATTTCAATATTTTTTTGTCGTAGTAATACAAAAGGCTAACATATAAAAATTCCTTTGTAAATATGATAAAACCATATTAAAAATATACACAAACTTCTTGAAAAAGCACATTTTAAATAAACTTTACCCTTTATGAAAGAGACTATCAATAGTTTTCTTTTATAAATTAATTTTGTTTCAATAAAACCTACGTGTCTGTGTTTTAAATCTAATGAAGGATCTGCCTAATAAAAACGTTAATTGGTTCGACTTAGTTTACTCTTACAGATAGAATTAAAGATCCTATATAGTTTGTCCTTAAGAAAAATTGAAAATCTATTTTAAAAAGCAAACAAAGGTTTAAGGGCCTAATTTAGCTAAATAAATAAAAATGATTTATGAAAAATATACCAATAAAAATATTTTTTCTCTAATAACATATGCTCACTACAAGGACTTGTTTTCCTTGTAAAATGTTTGAAATCATGTTTAACTAGTATTAAGTTCTACTTCTTTTTTTCCGTCATTACATGAACTGAAGCGAAGAAACACAACTTTATTTTTGAACTTTTTTGTAACAAAAAAAAAACAAATATTATATTATATTTGAAAGCAATTTTGTTAGTCTTGTTGAGGACAAACGTCCTGATGATATTTTATTTATAAAGTTCGTATATATTTAAATTACTAATACAGACTTTTGCGAATATATTTTTTGAACTTTTATTGGAATATATTTTAGATTTCCTCTGGGAATAAGACCATAAAAGACATGTCAAAAGGTTAATTTGTTTAACACAGTTTTAGATTTTTTTAAAACAGATTTAGGTTTGACGAGTTTAAATTTTTAAAGGCAAGCTTTTCTTTTAAATTAAAACCACAGACAAGGTGGTCTTTTAAGATAAGTTTTTTTTTTATTTTTTACTTTTATAAAATCTGCTTTAATCTGTTTTAATAATATCTTTTCTTTTTCCAATTTTTAACGTACAACGTGTGAAAGAATTTTTTTTAGAATTACCATTTTTCCTTTTTTGGCTATTTAGGCTATTTAGTTAAATGAAACTTGCAACAGTTAAAAGAACGAATTTAATATACCTTCTCGTAATGCATTTTGGGTACTATTATGTACCCGTAGCGTATCTTCAGAAAATTTTATTATTTTTTTTTATAAATTGTTTATTATTTTTGGTATTAATAACATTAATTATTTCTTACATAGTACTTATTCTTTGCCTAAGACTTTATTAAAAGGTGCCCTTGAATTAACTTGATTAATGATTTTCAAGGTATTTAAGCATTAAACTTGCGAGGTACAAAAATACTAATGTGTAAAACTATAGATAATAATAATTTAAAAAAATATGCATTTAATTATCTTTATACCAAGTCTTTAAACATTTTTTGTTAAAATTAAAATAATAATTTATTTAAAATATTACCCATTTTTACGTTAATATATATTGTGTTATGTCTTTCCTTATGCCCGCTCATGAACTATCAACGGGCATTTACCCTAAATCCTGAGTTAAGTATTTTCTCTGCGAAGGCAGCAGCAATATTTTATGCTATACAATGGGCAATAACCCAAAATAAAAGCAAACGTTCTGACTCACAATCAGTATTAAAATATATGGCAAACTTTCATGCAATTAAGCATTCCTATCCAACAAATTTATTGTTTAAACATTAGACATGGTATGACAGGCCACATTAAAAATATTACAGTACAATTTCTATGGGTTAAATCTCATTTAGGTATTACTGGCAACGAAATAGCCGACGGCGTAGCCAAAAATGCACATCTTAATAATTGCAATCACGATATATCTCTTATCGTACAAGATTACTAACCTAAACTTAAGAAATTTAGTTAAAGAAAATGGAAACAGGAATGGCACAAATAGGAAAAGAGTCTAATACCTTTTACTTTAAATTTCATGCTGATATACCATACAAACACTGGTATTATAATTTGTCAGTACCAAGAAGCGCTTTATCAACTATAAGTCATCTAAAAACAAACCATGGGCATTTTCCCAGTCATCTTTATAAACTTGGAGTAAAGACAGATCCCCTTTTTATATGCGGTGAATATGGAGACCTTAACCATCTACTTTTTAATTGTCAAATATATCACCAAGAAACCACATCTCTTTTAAATGTACTTGTCTCCAAAAACCTTAAATTACCTATTTGGTTACCAGAACTATTAAGTTCAAATTATCCTGAATTAATGCACGCTCTTCACTCCTACTTACAAAAAATAAGCTTAAAACTCTAATTTTTTTGTACCTCTAAATTAAAAAACAAACTTGTTTTTTTTACACTTTTCCTTTTCTTAATCCTTAAATGTCTTCCTTTTTTAGCGGTCCTCTTTGTTTGTTTTTTTTAAGTCACCCTGACGGACCCCTGGGTGTGAAGGTGTGTCCATGTCTATTCATGTTTTTTAGGGAATTATCCTTCATATAATTAAATTCTATTTAACTTTTATCTTATGCAATTATTATTACGTGGCTTAAACACTTAGATTGTAAGGCCAAAGCTAGAGAAAAAAAAGTAATGCCTTTCCAGCTACAATGTCAACATAGTTTTGTTTCTAGAATATTAGCATTTGTTTTATAGCCTACTGTGTTTTAGAGAAATTAGGTTTTAAAAAATCGCATAGAAAACCGAAAAAGAATTAAATATGCTATTTTTTAGTTAAAATCTACAGAGTGTTTCCCGCATACTTATTTTAAAAACGGCAGATTATTCAACAATCATTATAGAGAAACTTTTGAAAAAGTCATTTTTTAATCAATTTCAGAATGACCCTATATTTTTTAGTTTAACTTAAAAACCTAGAGTCATTCTAAAATATGTTTTTTTATTTTTCCATTATCTTTTAAGCCAGCGAAAATTTTTAAATTTTAAGTTTACCAGGTTTGACCCAAAAAGAACAGTTTAGAAAAATCTTAATATTTCTTTTAGGCCAAAAAGTAAAAAGTATTTCTTTCCTTTGAATTATATTATATGTATGCATCCCATACGTTCACGTATTTCTTTAGAGTTTATTTTAAAAGTTTAAATTTGTCTTCATTTTTTTCTTTATCCTCTAAAACTTTTATCTAGACCTTCATATCTTTAAAACCTGTGATTACAAACTGTATTTTATTGTACTGACGACAATCACGGCACAATGGTACTTGGGATTTGAGCATTCATGGAACATCGCAAGGTAAGAAAATCGCAACATTGCTATTCAATAAAATATATCTTTTTTTTTTTTTTGGTTACAAGAAAATAGAATTTATATAATTACTATCTTGATTTTTTTAAATATTTGCTGTTTTAAATTTAAAAACTTAATTAAAAACAAAATACTAATAATGGTTTTATTACAAATCTATATTTATCATTTCTCACTTATCAAAAATATATTAATAATTACGGCTATAAATATATTTATAGAAAATAAATGTACTATTTTAAATATTTATTAAATTAAAACACTTATAAATTTTCAGAAAGAAAAAAAAAATAAACGAAAAAACAAAAATGCTATTTATGCCCTTGCAAACGTAATACATTTTACAAATGCAACACGTTTAGAGCTTTAGCTAAAGGCATAAAAGTTCATAAAACGTGCATTAAAAATGCAAAATATCACACATCAGAAATATGTCGACCTAATTAATTATAATGACACAATAAACTAAAATGCATTCAGTATTTTTCAAAAAGAACTTAGTAAAATAAAGGTTTTTTTTAATAAAATAAAAAAATTTTAACATATAAAATTATTATTTTAAATTAACTTACTTTTAATTTTTTTGGAATAATATCAATTTTTTAATCCAAGTTTACAAAACCGTATTTTTTGGCACAACCTACAAGTTTATAAGGGTCAATTCACTGTGTTTGCATCTCTATATATCCTAGAATGATATACATTTTTCCAATTTTTAAATATACTTAATGACCACAAGACATTTTACACATTTTTTACATGTACGTATAGGTGCTAAGATTTTTAAAACATGACAAATAGGTAGGTAGGGCCACTCTAAAAATTTATGAAATTTCGTCAAATACTTGTAAATTAGTTTAAAAAGCTCACATTATTCTCAATATAGATAAATATATTCTTTTTTTTTTGCAAATAATATTATGATTCAAAATTTAATACATGAAAAATACATCTGTAAAAATAAACAAAAGCAAAGAAACCAACTTTATTATTCAACTTTTTTGTGACAAAAAAATATATTATATTTGAAAACAATTTTGTTATTCTTCGAATTTTATAAATAGGATATTTTGAGACAAACTTCAGGATGTTATTTCATTTATAAAATTCGTATATATTCAAATTAGACTTTTGCAGATATATTTTACTTAAAATATTTTTATTGGATTATATTTTTTTGATTTCAAAGATTTAACTTACTTAACACAGATTCAGATTTTGATATACAGATGTCACTTGTGGTTAAACAGATTTAAATTTCTGAAGGCAACCTTTACTTTTAAATTAAAACCACTGACAAGCTTTTCCTTTTAAATTAGTTTTAAATTTACTTTTAAATTAATCTGTTCACATTTTTTTTTATAATTATATCTTTTGTTCAAAATATATTATATTTACTTTTTTAGGTTATATTAAGATAAAAAAGGAAAATTAAAAAATGTATACATGATGTTTCTAAAAACATGGAACAACACTTAAGCGGCGATCCTCGATAAGATACACATGTTTTGTAAACAAAGCTTTAAAAGTGCCCACTTTTTAAGGTACATGGAGTGGAAGAAAACTTTTTAAAATTAGCATTTTTTCTTTATATTTAAATCGGGTTATTTGATCTAATAAAACTTGCTACAGTTAAAAGACTGATCGAAATATACCTTCTCGTGATGCATTCGTGTAACAATTATGGGCGAGTGGCGAGCTTCAGGAAATTTTATTTATTTTGTTTTTAATGATTTGTTTTGTTTTAACTGTCATGGTACTTATTCTTTACTTAATTATTAAAAAAAAGCTTTTGGGTTAATTCGAATAATGGTTTTTAAGATATTTTATTTTTTAACTTGCGTGGTTTGAAAAAAGTAATGTTTTAAACCAAAAATAATAGTAATTGTAAAAAATATATGCATTTAATTATCTTTGAACTAAATTTTTAAATATTTTTTTAGAACTGTTAAATCTTTTAATTTTTACCCTTTATCTATAATCGACTTAATTTAAAGTATCTTTATGTAGAACTTAGCAAAAGTCAGTATCACGTGTCAAATTATGAATAATAGATTATTAAAAAAGTAAAGACCAAATAATGATGTTAAAATGAATAAAATTGCTCTATAACAGTAACAAAACTTTATCTTGGAAAGGTGTATTTCGATCAATATTAAAGTTTTATTTAATTAAAAAAAATACAGGCAAAATCCTCAGTCTAAAAACTTTCTTTCATACCCCGTATCATTAAAATGTAACCGTTTTGAAGGTATAATAATAATTTCTCGTGTTGTTTAAAACAACCTGTATATACTTAAAGATGACGGATATAAAACATGCACAGATGGCTAAATGAATAACCAAGCATTTATACATTTTATCAATTCTTGTCATTTCACTTGACTAATATTTCATTACTCACGTACAATATTTTTCGATATTATTTTGGGAGCACAATAGTTTGCTGCAATATTAAATTTGGCAGATGAAAATTCAGAAGCGGGCCTTTTACTTTGCAGTTCATTTATTACATTTTAGAAATTACAGTAAAGGAAAAAAAATTACAGCCAAAATAAATTAAAGGTAAATATTAAGTATTTTTAATATAAAAAATAATATTTAAACCAATCGAAATAATTAGCACCACGGTGTATCTGAAAAAATCGAAAACCTAATTGGATTTCTTGTTTTGGTCGACTAAAGTAAAATTATATATCAAGTAATATGCTTTGCTTGTTACACAAATTTTTGCTTCATGTCAACTTAATCCAAAATGAAAATAACCAAAGCAAATTTTAAATTTAAAAATGAACAGTTTTTAGTCCTATTTACCTTATAGGCAACGCATTCTAGAATACTAACTTTAAAGTAATTCTACAAATCCAATACAAAGGAGAGCACCGGTATTTGTTATAATTGAAGAAAATAATTTAGGGAAATCTAATTATTCTTAGTTTATGTAATTTGCAAATACTTAACTTACTGTAAAAAATATTAAAATTTCTGTCATATTTAATTAACAAAAAGGTAATTAAAATTTCTGTAAAATGTTAGTACATAGCAAGGGAAGAACACCAATGTTGCCAGCATCGTAACAATTATAGTTGTAAGAACTTACTTATTCCTTTCGCAAATAGTGTTTTGATCATCGTGGATAATCACTTATCAAAAAGAAGTATTGTAGACAATTTTTTATAAAAGAATTTTAAACATTTCTGTTTAAACAATATACATATTTTCAAAGTAAAATAAGATAGGTTTTGACAAATTTAAAATCGCGTTTAAAAAGCCTAGGTTAATGTCCTACGACCTAACTTTAAACTGGTAATATGTTCAATTTTAAATAACTTTTATCTTGGTTTTTCGTGTAAATAAAACCCTATGGTTATTTCTGCACATAACTGAAATAATATTTTTCAAAATATATTGTTTGCCATTTGTACTTTACTTTATTTAAAATTTAAAAATAGGCTTAAATTTATTTAAAACCAACTTTATAGGTCCAGTTGAATACCTCAAAAATACCTCCTATCCCACTTATAAGCTGCCTAATTCTGCAGAATAAACACCCAGTCACTGTTACTTTCAAGAAAAACCTTAATTGGCATACAACACATTATAGTTTTGACAGCTTCAATTTAATATCTATATACTTTGTATGCATCCCAAATCAGACCTTTTCTGGAATATTGTTTCCATGTCTGGAGAACGGAGTCTTTCGCAATACTTAGTGTTTTTGTTTCTATCCATAGAAAAGCCGTTTGCCCGAATGATAATTTGACACACTCGGAAAAAACATTTTTCTCTTGCTTATTGACGAGCTGTAAAAGATCTGTCGGTCTTTAGTAGGTGTTTATACTGCTTATGCTACAAGGAATTTTCCAATGTAATATCTTCCCTAACAGCGTCACTTTAAGTAACACGTAAAGACTTATGCATCCTTTTACAGTCTATCCGGAGAAGCATCGAACTTACCACTTCGTTCCTTTATCCCATGAGTGGATCTTGTTGCCTGGTTTTCTTATAATCCTTTAAATTTTTAAATTCGTGTTAATAAACTACTTCTTACTTTACTGAAGACATCCATGGTTTATTAGAAACAAGCTTGAAGCCTTTGTAGACTGTTCCAAATTTAAAAATGTATATAGGTTTAAAAAAATGTCGTTGTTTTAAGTACATAATTTCGTTTCCATACCTTAGACTTGCTGGGTCTAGGGAAATGTTCACCTAAAAGCTTGGGAAGTACTATATCTAAAAAGTTTAACGGGCTAAAAATTAATACGTCTATTTTTACTTCAAAATGAAATACTTGTCAAAAATTTATAAAATTATATTAAAAATTTTACAGGAGAACAATGAAAAAATAATTTAAATGCCCAACACCCAAAGCAAAAATTTAAAGATTTCTAAATAATTTTATCGTATATAAAAAGGCAATTTTTACTTAAGAAGACTGTCGAAAAGTGTGTGACGCTTTAATTACGTCTTTTAAAGGAAATTAAAATATTTGTGAAAGCAAATCCTATTAAAACTTTTACAAATGAAAATTAATGTTCTTAAAACGCAAAATGCCTAATTAATGCAAATTATTATAAAAGTGCGCTCTTTGGCAAAATCTTTAAGACTGGTACAAAGCAAAACCATAAATAAAAGAAATAATAAGTAGGTGCACAAGGGAGCATATATTACTATAACTGAAAAACTACTTATTTGCCATTTTTAAGAAAAGTTTAATAAAGTAATATTCGGAGTAAACCAAAACTGTAAAATAATACATTTTATATAGCAACTAAATAAAAACGACAACGATAAGAGACAAATTAGGGCTCTACATTTTTTTCTGATCGACTTTAGCAAAGCCCCCGTTTTTATTTTGATTAACTGCTTTACTGTCACTGACCTCAAAAAAAAAATGTAGGCCCCCAATTTGTTTTGTATCTACTTTGGATTACGTTTTTGTTGATTAATTTAATGTAAATATAAAAAATATTAATAAATAATTCGAAGTTAATTTTCTTTTTAAGTCGATTTAATTTTTATTTAAATTACCTTTTTATTTCGTAATTTTAAGTTTTAGGCAGAAACTGGAATATATATTTTTTTATCTACCACCTGCAAGATAAGTGATTATTATGTAACTCATTTTACTATAATTGCGTTGCATAATGAGTCTTATTACCGCGCTAGTGCGGTAAAGAGCCATAGCGCGTTTATTACCGCACTAGTTCGGTAAATAATTATTACGTAAAGCATTTTGAGAAAACCAGCATTTTAGGGCACAGACGGTACCTACAGAAACTGTAGCAGATTGAAGGTCCCGCACCCAAAATTTTTTTCGCAACATTTTTTTTTGTTCTTCTTAGAGGTTTTAATATAACCTTTAGCAACGCTGTTGCTTCTCCATCCACCATGACGTTTGACAGTCAATAGGTCTGTTCAGAATCCGCCAACAGGAATGTGGATGAACGACGAAAATAGTGTCCGGTATATAATTCTGGGTATGGTAAATGTAAAAAGGTATCCATAGCTTTCGGCATGCCGCCAAACGTATTGATACCAACGGGCTGTCGTATGCAAATGCCTTTTCTGTAACCTAAAAAAATCTCGTAGGTATGATCTGTGAGTGTTGGACGCGGCGATTTGTATTTTCGCGAATATTCTAAATCATGTCGATTCCTTTAAATCCTCCAGATGTCACGGAAAATTCTCTGAAAATTTTTGTTTTTGTGTTTGGAGTTTCAATATGGAAAACCTTCCCTTCATCTTTGACGTTTTCGCAATTGGGTTATTTCTGCAAGCCCCAACTGAAACAAAGGAAAATAACTTAAGTATAGTACGCTAAAAGTCACTACAACTTTAAATTCGTCTTTTTTTGCAGATTTTTTTTAAATGTAAAAACTCTAGACTCTGACCTTAATAAGCAAAAATTTCGTCTATGGCAAGGAACTGGGTAATTTCTACTTTTGACAATGTCTTACTTTTTTTTGGCTTATATCCTTCGCCTTTTTGTTTTAAGAGTGCTTGTAACTGTGCGAACTTGCTTATATCCGAATTGTTCTTTGTAGCGATGACTGCTCTAAGCAGTGACAAAAAAGCCCATAGGCTGAAGCAGCTGTATTTTGTCGACGTCGTCTCGAAATAAGCCAGGAGAACTTTTTCTTAGAACATATATTTATAATTTTTGGTACACTCGTTCATATTTTTCTTATGATTTTGACGGCAACAGCGAAGAGACTGCCATTTGCACCGGCTTTGTCTATGTTGGAGGAAGAGAATAATCAGACATCCTACTTATTTCTGGTTAAAATGACTAATTTTAGTGAAATATCGCCAATGCAAAATTCTTGCGTCAAATAATTTGTTTATTAAACATCACATAAACGATCTCATCATCCAAAACAGGTAGAGGTTCAGATACAGGTATACCTTGTGTTACTGCATGATGTGAACAAATTTAATATTAAAAAAATATGTTTTTACTTATATCTGCGGTCATAGATAAAATTTCGTATATTGCTCATGCGGTATCAGTTCATTACAATAACTAGTGTTAAATATTGTGAAGTAATCACACGAGTGCTTATACCGCACTTGTTATATAAATATCTATTATAGAAAGTAATAGCTTTGAAGCAATATTTGTTGCGGTGATTTGAATAAATCGAGTTTTTTACTTCGATAGATTTAAACCGCGGGACTGTAAACGCCATAGAAAGATAATATGGAGGCACTTACTTGGTTCTTGTCGATCAGTTTCTTAGGCCTTCTGTCCCCACAGGAGCTCCTGTTCGTCTTCACTTCACAATACACTTAAAAAGTTTATGGAATCTTAGGTTTATGTTTAATTTTGGTTTGATAACGTTGAGTTATTGCAGCTGAATTTTTGGTTAAGTTTTCTTTTAAAAAAACGTGCGATGTGTTACACGATGGAGATAGGTTTTTTCGCGGCGCGTCACTCCTCCATTGCGCACCTTGTTAGCGTCGAATCTTCTCGTGCCGTGATTTTAAAAATGTATTACCATTGTACGCGCGAAACATTAATTAGAAAAATTGCTAGAAAAATCAAAAGGCTAGTTCGAAAGCTTGCGCGAACAATATTTAAGAAAATTTTTGTAAACCTTAAGAGTTTAGTTTCGGTCGTTTATTTCCTTACATGCAGCATAACTTGACCATGGTTTTAGAATATTTTCCCGTTGACACCACACCGATAGCTCGTATCAATAAGCGAGGCAGTTGGACTTACACATAATAAGCCATATTAGAAAAACTACTAAACCGATTTTGATAAAGTTCTTACTTTTGCCTGTTAAAGTAAATGTCAGCCAATAAAAAAAGAATGGTTACAACCCGATTATTCGTTTTAAAACAATGCGTGGACAAACATACATGTACAGGGTGTCCCATTTTCGACACTTTTATGAAGTATCTCCTTAATTGTTGGTGCAAAAAGTAATATCGACGTCATGTGCTCTTTTTGGGTCAAACTAAAAATAATAAAATTAAAATTTTAAAATTTTCGCTTTCTTAACCCTTGAACTATTAACTGGAGTAGATATCTACTTCAGGTAGATTTTAATAAGTAAATAATTATAAGTAAAATCGTAACTGTACTTCAAATTTTTTTAAATCTGTTAAATTTTTTTTATATATTTTCCATGAGAGAAATAAAAATAGATTTTTAAAAACCAATATTTTATAAATATTCTCATTTGATTTAAATTTTTAAAGTTCCAAATAAATAGACTTTTTGAGCAAAACATCAAAATGATATATTTTTTTAAAGACCTTTGTGTCCTCTTTAAAATTTCGTTGGAAATTTGAAAATCAATTGTTTAGAAAACCAGTTATATTTTTTTTTGTTAAATGACGGTTTGACAGTTTTTTTAGTACTTATAGCTATTTTAATCAATTTTTAACCAACTAAATTTGATAAAATTAAAATTGCTCTTTCATAAAAAAACGAAAAAAATGGAGTATTTATAAGTCAGATTATTGCAAAACGAATTTAAGAGCGGTAAATATTTACCTCGGTTTGTAGTTTTCAGGTAAAAAAATGGGTTTTTAGTTCTAGGGTTAAGAGATACGGAAGAAAATCAAAAAAGTTTTTTTATAATGATTTTTAAATAATCTTCCGTTTTTAAAATAAGCATAGAGGATCAGGTTGAAAAGTTATTGGACCAATTTTCATTTGTTTTTAGTAGACTACCCTGTATATTTTAATTTCGAAAGATTGCACATTAAATTCTATTTTAAAAGTACAACACATTTAGGATAATATAGGTTTTCCATGCAGTTTATTTAAACTTTATTAATAAAAACCACAGTAGGCTATGAGACAAAAGCTAATATCCTAGAAACAAAACCATGTTGACATTGTAGCTAAGAAGACCTTACGCAATATATTTTAACATACAAAAAGTTAAAAAAAAACAGTTGGCACAAGAAAGTAAATTAAAAAACTATGAAATCTTTAAAACGAAATAAAAGACTTAGATTTAAAAAAAATACCGGAAATTATCGCAAAGGTTCGAAAGCCCCTCCATTGTTTTTAATGCACTCTTGACATCTTTTTCGAATGGATTTTATAGCAATTATGCTGTATGTTGGTTCTATTTCTGCAAAGGTCTCATGAATTCTTTAATCAAGTTATTGTCGGGTTAAGATGACTTATTTATAAATTTTATTTTCCAACACTCCCCAAAAAAAAAAAAATCTGAAGGTGTTAGATCCAGAGAGCGTGGTGGCAGCATTATAGATCCATGTGTTTCTATTCAATAGTTTCTAAAGTAAGTATTTAAATACTCTTTTATTTAAAAAGCGGTATGGGAAGTGGCGCCATCTTGTAAAGATAAATCTCTATTACTTCATTTAAACAAACATCAACAAGAATATCGAAACGGTTGGATTGGCTGTCAAAACCAGGAGCTACTATAAGGTCCGATGCTTAAGTAGAAGACAAATGCTGATAGGTTTTAATGAAGTTATAGCTTAATTTTTATATAATCGAATGAACCGATTGTAGAACTGAAAAATTAGATTTACATTGCAGATCTTGGTTTGCTTGTGGACAGTAAAGAAAAATTAAATAAACGGAACTTGCAGCTTTAGGGAGAAGAGCTAAAATATTTTCGGGAATACCGGCATTTATCAAACAGTTTTGGGAGCAAAACCTGATCAACCTCGGTACCCATTGACCCTATAATAGTAAGTACTATGCAAAAATTACCTTTTAACTTAACAAATAATTTCAGAAATCTTTTTAAGGATTTTAATGAAATAGCTTTATGAGGGCAATTAGTTCTTAATTTTATCTTTCATAAAAATCAATATTTAATATTCATCAGTTTTTAATTAATACCTTTTAATCTAAAAACGAAGTAAATTTTCTAGTATAAAAACATCAAAGCGAAAGTTATTTTTAGGTATTTTCATACATAAAAATTTAGGTAGCAAAACGAGATCTTTGTTATCATATATCTGTACCAACAACCATTAAAAGTTTTAATATATTTACTGAGTTTACTTGATAACAAAGTTTTAGATATTCTTTTTTCATACTTTTTTCTGTTAAAGTTTTGGCCTAAGGCACTTAACAAAACTGACACACAACTTTTATTTTGACAGTATAATATAAAGTATTAGTAATATACAGAGTAAGCAATAATTAGAAAAAATGTGTGAGCATTTTTTTTAATGAAAAAAATGCAACACTTTTTAAAAACCAAAATGTGCGCGTAAATAGATAAAATAATAGGCACTATGCATATATTTTTTTTATTGTTTAAAAATAACTTTTTATACCCAAATAACGTTTTTGCCAAATATTTTTTATACGAAATTTGATAACAAAGTAACAAGCATTTACTATTCAAGGTTATAAGTTTGCCGCAAAAACGATATCCACGTCACAACGCTCTAATTACACTTATTCACAATGCCTAATCGATAGCAACCACCGGAGCTAAGTTTCAATAATACATCTCAAATGAAAGCGGAATGATTAAAATACCAAACAGAGCTAATTTTCATATTGAAACACTTATGATTTTCAATCAGTGGATAAGTCAGTAGTCATAATTACTTACCAGGTGCTTTTCTTAAACGATAATAAACAGTTTTTAGTAAATTTTTTTTTATTAATTGCGATGGATTTTACAGGTTTAATTACCCCTTACATTTATTATGTTGCATATTTAATTGACACTAAACCGATTGATGTTATATCGGAATAAAGGAACGCGATAGATTTTGTGTTTTTGCTCTAAAAAAAATAAAAATTAACGAAACACAAAAAATTAATATTGTATCTTGGCAACACTTGTGTCATCACACGGCGCACACAAGCGAAATTCGGGGAAATCCCGGCCATAAATCGGAAACACCAACTTCGCAATTAAGGCCTATTCTGAGTATAATTTCATTATCTAGTTACCTGGGTATAATAAACAATCACCCTTTTATTTTTAGTCTTGTCACTTGCAGAAATATTTTAGTTGAAAGCTGATGTTCGTGGAGACTATTTCATTGTGATTCAAAAGCGCCTGTGAAAATTAGTAATTTATATTCAGTTTTTCGGCAAAGTGTGGGTGAAAATTTTGTAAAGTAACTATGGAACCTATTGCTGGTGGTAAGTAGAATATTAAAAATAATATTCATTTAAAATATTTCTTTACGTTTTTTATACTGGTGTTCTGAAAAGTTAACAATTAATTTTTTTTTTAATTTCAATTTTTCACTTTTTGCTAAAGTAAAAGTATGATTTCCCGTAATTTCCCGCATTTAAATTAGCTTTAAATTATTGTTTAATAAGTCCTTTGTAAGATCCCATCATAAGTTGCTGCGATAATTTGCGATCTTGACGAGAAAATATTTTTAAAGATTTATGGTCTGGGTCCAAATTCGTATAAAATGTAGGTCCCAAACGCAACAAATAATTTTCTCCTACTAACTTAAAGAATAAATCAATTCTTATAAAATAAAACATAATTTTATAGAAAATTAAATAGAGAAATAAAGAGAATTGCCATATGGGTTTAAAATTCAATATGGCAACCAATTTTAAATGGCGAAATCTTATTAAAATATATTGTTTTAATTACATTGAATTAAGAATTAAAGAAACAGTTTTAACAATCATTCATGTAGTTTCAAAATATAAATTATAATCCAAACAGCTATTGATAATGTAGTTTTTTAGAATTAACATTCAATTCTTCAAGCTACGGTCTCAATTTTGGAAGATTTTTCTAATGTAATTTGAAGTACCATTGATTGCAAAGTATAATCTGTACAAATATTATAAAGAAGAAAGATTTGATTCTTTGTTTGAATTGAATAGGCTCCGAAACTACTGGATTGATTTAAAAAATTCTTTTACCATTAGAATCCTACATTATCCCCGATGAACATAGGCTATTGCTAGTAATAAAATAATTAACAAAATTACAACTTATTTTTTCAGGGTCTGCAACAAAATCTGCTTTGTTTAAAAGAAGCCAACTTGTCAATTGGTTAAGAATTTGTCAGTCCAAGGAAAGAATGGAGCAGTGTCGTTATTTGGCAGAAAAAGTGACCTCTACCATGCGAGTTGAACGCTTGTCAGAAGAGTCATCAAAAGTCTTATATAAATTCATCGAGAAATATGACACAAAATGGTCAACAGCATCAAGAAATAAAACTGCATTTGAAAATAAAAATCGAGATTGGTTAAATATTGAGTTGGAGTTTTCTTCGTCAATGAATGAAGCTCAACCAGCCGAAATACAGGATACAACTTCATCGAGTAGAGGAGGCCATTCACTGGATTTTTAGATTTGAGTGAACGATCAAAAGAAGAAGAACTGAACCGTTGCGAGCAGATCGAAGCCCGGAAGAACTAACATTTGCTGCTCAAATGAAGTTTAGGTCCGAAGGTAAACTGGATGAAGCAGATGTGTTAAATAATGTTGCATTCTCAACACCAATCCGTGCATCAAAATATAAAAAATCTCTTCAAAAAGAATGTGAATACCATTTGCAGCGGACGAAGCCTTATCGCTTTTTGTAGAGGCTAAATTGACAAAATTTCAATATAATCTAATAAGAAATTCGGCAAAAAGCCATCAACTCTTTATCCTAATTATGAGTCCGTAACTGACGCGAAAAAAAGATGCTCCCCAGAAAACCTAAACATTTCTGAAGATGTAGCTGAAGTGCCTCTTTAAAGTTTGATGGATCATACATCTTTAAGGTTATTTGAGTCCCTAAAAGAAGTTTTAAATTCTTTAAACCAAGAAAATTATAATAATTTACATTTAATTTGCAAATGGGGGTGTGACGGGAGTTCTGGGGTGAGTCAATACAAACAGCAGTTTGTAGAGTCCAATATTTCAAATGCTAATATTTTTTAACATCAATGGTGCCAATCCAGCTCATTAACGGGGACCCGAAATCAAAAGATAAGTTTGTAATCTGGGAAAATCCCAGACCTTCCTCCACACGATTCTGTAGACCTCTTAGAGTCCAGTTTAGGCACGAAACAACAGAGCTATCAGTGAGAGAAAAGCAATATTTTGACCAACAAATTTCAGATTTGCAACCAACAAAGCTTGATATTCAAGGAAACGATGTATTTTTAAAATACATTTTATATTTTACAATGATAGAATGCAAATTGTGTAATGCTGTAACTGAAAATACTTCAACTCAGAGATGCTACTTGTGTAATCTAACATCCAAAGATTTTAACAATATCGAGAAGATTTTAAAACAGGAAATTACTGACGAATCTAGATATCAATTTGGTTTGTCATCTTTACATGCTTGGATTCGTTTTTTTGAGTGTTTGCTGCATCTATCTTATAAGTTGGAATTTAAGCAATGGCAAGCGCGAGGCCAGGAAATCAAAGAAAAACTTGCAAATGCCAAAAAACGAATCCAAGACTTATTTTTTAAAGAAATTGGACTATTGGTTGATAGACCAAAACCTGGTTTTGGAAGTACTAATGACGGCAACACTGCTCGCCGTTTTTTGAGAATGCTGCTAAATCTTCGGAAATTACAGGCATTGATCAAGATTTGATATTTAGATTCAGAGTAATTTTATTAACAATTTCTAGTGGTTTTCATATAAAAATTAATAGTTTTAAGGACTACTGTCATGAGACGGCCAGAAAATTTGTTGAATTGTATCCGTGGTACAATATGCCAACTTCCGTCCATAAAATCTTAATGCACAGTTCTGATATAATATCATATTTTATGGTTCCAATTGGGAAACTTAGCGAGGAAGCCCAGGAATCAAGAAACAAAGATATTAAAAGATTCAGAGAATTTCATGCACGGAAGTTTTCAAGAAAACAAAACATGGAGGATATATTTTGTAATCTTTTAATATCTTCTGATCCTTTAATCTCCAATATGAAAAAATCATCTGCTAAAAAGCTTAAACAGTACCCTTCAAAAGTTTTGGCATTTTTTGATGAACCAACAGTTTCTGCTGATGAAAGTGATAGTGAAGATATTGATTGATTTTAATTATTAAGATAGGTTAGGCTTTATTATTATTACAAAGTTATTGTTAAGTGAGGTCTGTATATACTTTACATACTTAAATATATTACTCTTAACATGTATTTTAAATTGCTCTTATTTTTACACACAAAAGTTAGTTATAAAATTAAATAGAACAAAAAAAAAACAAATCACAACTTTATTTAATTTATAATAAGCAATTTTATTAACCTCATTTATATCAAAAGTCTTGTCATTTTGGATTTTATTTCAAAAATTTTTAGTCAAAAAGCGTTTATTTCAGCGCAGATTGAAGTCGGATTGAGGCACTCAACAGTGACAAAGGCAAGTCAATTTGGAAAAAATGCAGGATTAACTATCTCAATCCTACAATTCTGTTAAAATGGTTTACCTCTCTCTCTCTGTTAAGTGCCTCAATCCAACTTCAATTCGAGCCGAAATAAACGCCCTTATTATGAATTTTAAACTCTTAACTGCTTAAATTGTTAAAATAATAACAGTCTAATAATAATAGTAACATTTTTCATAGAGTTTTATTTTTTAAGGAAATAGGTACTTACACAGCGCTTATGTAATGCAATAAATGAACCCAAGGGGGAGGGGCTTTAAAAAATGTTTAAATGAACGTGTTATCTTAGTTTTAACATTTTCTTACGATTAAACATGTTTGTGATTCATATCAGCACTACTACTATTTATGGCCGGCTTTTCCCCGATTTTCGCCTGTGTGCGCGGCGTTTTAATCTGAGGACAAATTTAAAGGGCCAAACGTGAACTTTGAATCGTAATTACGCCAAAACTATTTTTTTCTAAAATATGCAATTTAAAAGATGGCCCTTTAATGGGTAAAAAAAGATTTATTGTTTTTATAGATTAATTTTTTATGCAAGGTGCCCATTGCAGCAAGCAAGATTTCACACAAGCAATTTAACAAACTCTAAAACCACCTCATTAGTAAAGAGATATTGCTGCAGGCAAAAACAGATGTTTGTTCGTATATAAAAAAAATTCTTTATAAATGTTTTTAATTAACAAGTTTATTGTTGTTAGTTGTTGTTAGTCTTTGGTCCGATTTTCCTTTTAAACCATTTTTGGAATTATTGTTTTATTCTAAGCAAAATATTTATATATTAATGTCTGATATACTTTTTCAATAAAACTCTAAAATTTACTATAGCAGTATGAAAAATTCTGTACCTTTTAATTGGGAGAATAGACTATATTTTCCAGAATTGTAAATTGGGTAGAAAATACATTTTGTTTATGTTTCAAGAAGACAAAATATTTAAAAACCTATTGGAATTCAATGGAAATGCATGTTTAATAAATAACATACATATTTAACAGATGCTCTACAGTCCAGAGCTTTTAATTTAATTGATATAATAATATTTTATGCAGTTGTATTAAAAAGAAAATAATAAAGAAAGAGCAATACCACGCAATATAAATAAAAGTAATTTTATTTTTAATTTTTTTATAAAATAATATTTTAAAAATAGAAAAGAAATTATAGATTAATAAGGGCATAATATAGTTGAAAGTCCACCCTTAAACTCGCTAAGGGGGTTAAATTTTCCCCTAAATATAAAGAAACATAATTTACTTGAAAAATTCAGATGAAACTACTAGGATATGCTAAATTATTAAAAAATCAACTTGTGTACCTCCTACTAGTATTTATTTAAGGAAACCAGCCTTGTAACGGGGGGAGGGTTAAATACCCCCGAACGTAATACCCTACGAAAATATCATAGCAATATAAGAAAACTGTCGAATATTCTATTATAGATATTACATTTCTCATTAAGAAGATTAAGCTAACTTTATTTAATTATTTCAATTTTTGTTAAATAAAAAGCAACCACCGCAGGGAGTTAAATCATCCGCTAAATATAAAACCAAAAACAAAAATTACTTGAAAAATCTAGGAAAAACTACTAAAATATTCTAAATTATAATAAATTTAAATTAAGTACTTCTTACCAGTATCTATAAAAAACCATCCTTATAACTAAGAAGTAAACTACCCCCGAACGTGATAACATACGAAAATATGATAGCAATATAAGCAAACTCGAATATTTTATAATAGATCTTAGCTTTCTGTTTAGATAGATAAAGCCGCCTTGGTCTAAAGTAGCCAAAGTTCTAATCTATCTGAATAAAAAGCTAAGATCTATTATAAAACATTCGAGTTTTCTTGTTTTGCTATGATATATTTTGTACATTATTACGTTCGGGGGTAGTTTACCACTTTGTCACAGGAGTGGTTTTCTTATAGACACTGGTAAGAAATACACGACTTGAATTTCCAATTATAGAACGTTTCACGAGGGTTTGTACTTACGTCATCAATGACGTCATGACTTGGAAAAAAGGGTTGTCGTAGCTAATTCATATAAATTCAATGCTGTTCACATTTTTAATTAAAGTTAGGCAATATTGATGCAAGTACGTTTCAAATCGCTCTTTAGAGCACGTTCAGAATAGTTTTCTAATAAAATTTTTAATTCATCATGATCCGATTGCACCAATAAAATGTTTAATTTTCTTAAGGTAAAGCTAAGCTTAAATCAAAAATTCGATTGGACCAGCGTTATCGGCGGATTCAAGATTCGCTTTATCTCAGCCTAAAAATATCTAGATATCTAACGTTATTCTTGTCTCAATTTTGTTGTTTTTTTTTGTGTTTCTCATGATGAAAGACCATCGAAATCCCCGATTTTTTAGAAAATAGGTGTTTTAGTCGGCATAATGGAACAAGTAATTGTCAGAATACAACATTTTTAGAAAGATTTCATTTTTTAAAGCCAACAGTGTTAAGCCTTATAGAAACCAGAAAGAAATACCTGGAATATAATACATATATAACAATTTGCAGTCAATACCTAAAGTATAGCAATATAACGATTTGCAGTTATTTTAAACGCTCCGATTTTCGGGCTAAAAAAAAGACGGTCTATAAATTGGTTTATTTTTTATAATATTCTTGTACCGTGCTATCTTATACCTTGCTAGCAACAAACGTTTTCTTTTCGCATGTTCTCTCTTTTTTGGTAATTTTATTTGTTAGTTTACGTTCTTTTTTTTAATTTCTTTAATCAAATTATTTATATGGATGTTATATAAGGTTTAACTGGATTTTTGAAAACTAAAGAAACAGAAAATACCATAGCCGTAACTTATAATATGCGGTGGTGCCAGCATTATCACTTACTAAGTTTAACTAAGTTGCAACACGAACAAAAGTCAAGCTTGGCTTTACTTTTAAGTCGACTTAACAAAGTCAAGTTTATTCATAAAATGATGCAATTACGCCCATGAAGTTCATTTAGGAGAGACTAAAAATATCCAAAATAATTAAACGCGTACAAAGTGGTTTTATACATCTTGTTTATATAAAAATGTATTTCCTTTTCTCAATTTTTCGTTATTCCATGAAATTCGTATAATAATTTACGTTTGGCTTATTTACAAAGCAATAAATATTACACATAATTATGGGAGAAAAAAGATAATAAACGAATTTATTACAAAAAACTCCCAGCTTACTTTTGACAAAACAATTTTTTTGACAAGTTTGAAAAATGACATAATTTCATAACCCATATTTTAGGATATTATTATTGTAGCTTAAAAAAATCAGCTGCTGAACGGCAGCCATTTTGATTTTAAGAAACGACCAACCTTTTTGACGTCATTAATTTGTTTCAGTCTGTTTTTGACCTTTTAAACTTGTTAAAAAAGATAGGCAATTGATGACGAAAGTACAAACCCTCGTGAAACGAAGATTATTTAGAATATCTTAATGGTTTTCCTAAATTTTTCAAATAATTTTTTATTTTTTTTTATATTTCGGAGATGATTTCACCACCCATGAGGGTAAATTTTAAATAAAATAAAGTTTTAAATAATTAGGGCAAGTAAGCGCAATCTTTCTGATTAAATAAGTAAGAACTATCATAAAATATTAAACAATTTTTTTATATCGCCATAATATTTTCGTATGTTATCACGTTCGGTGCTAGTTCATCCCTTCGTTACAGAGGTGATTTCTTATAGACACTGGTGAAAAGTACACAATTTGAATTTTTAATTATTTAGAATATCTTAATAATTTTTCCTAATTTTTTTAAGCGCTTACTTGCGTAATCTTTCTGATTAAAAAAGTAAAAATTATTAAGTATAAAGTATTCGACATTTTTTTTTATATCGCTATAATATTTTCGTATGTTATCACGTTTTTTCACCAGTATTTATAAGAAAACTATCCCTTTATCACAGGGGTAGTTTTCTTATAAATACTGGTGGAAAGTACACGATTTGAATTTTGAATAATTTAGAATACCTTAGTAGTTTTTCCTAGATTTTTTAAGTAATTTTTTATTTTTTTCATATATAGGGGATGAGTATTAAGCTAAAACAAAATATTATCAATTTATAAAATGTTATTTTATATAAACCTTTAATTAGGGGTGATTTTAGGATACTTTGTGAAAAAAGAAAAGGAATATGCTTATCTTGATCTTTTATCACCAATAATTTGATATATTATTATGCAGATTATTTCAAAGATTTTTTTAGGGTCTTTAGCAAAAGTGAGAAAATAGGCTAACTTTGCGGTCATTCTTTGCAGGTCACACCGGGTGTTCGACTAAGGGAGGTAGTCGGCTATATCTCAGAAACTACTAAACTTTCGGGAAAAAATTTTTTAGATAAAACGACCAAGGGAAATTGCTGGAAATTATTTTCAAATCTGTGGGATGGCCGCTAGGGGGCGTAAGGGTAACGTCAAAACATTAAAATATCAAATAAAGTGTATCAATAAGTGATACTATTTTAATCTTTAATGTTTTCTAAACAAAGAAGCTTCAGGTGTAATTTTTGTCAGTTCTAAAATAAAGTGGTGGGGGAAGGTTAGAATTTAATTTAGAAAAGTGCTAATAACTCCGGTTTGCTTTAACCGAATTTAGTTAACTTGGTCTCGTTTAGAAGAGCATTTTAAGCATTATTTTCAGGTGTATAAACTATTGCTACATTCATCTTACAAACGCCGCTAGACGGCGTCACGGTAAAAACTAACTTATTTTACGATTTTTTTTGAAAAATTTAAATACAATTATATATACCTTTTAACATATTTGGATAGAGAAAAAAAAATTCAACAAAACGGCGAAAACCGCAATTTAATATCTCTTTTCGAACCGAATATATTAGCAAAAATATAATTACGACATAGAGACGTAACGCATTTAACGACAAAATGTTTTCTACTAGGTCGATTTCTTTAGGTAAAAATTAAATTTAAAATTTTTTACAAAATCTAATGACATACTGCATGATTTTTACTTATTTTAACCCATTTAACGATAATTAACATTAGATAATTACCAACCTATAACTGTAATAATTCATCGAGCGTGGTCCTTATCAAGTTAGCTTTGAAAACAAAAGGATGCTGAAATATCAAAAATATTTCAAAATATTATTTTTAGTTTTACTACTATTGTGTTCTTTAAAAATGCATTGGTTGCTTGAAGAAACAGTTGATATTATTGCTATTTATTTTGAGTGTCAGCAAAATGCGACAATAGCTGCAAGACTGTATGCATTGAGATATCCTCAGAAACGCTGGTACGGAAGCAGTAGGCATGAGCTAAACAGCGACATTTGCATAACGCCGTTATCGGCGATCGCAATTTTTAAATAACGGCGATTTAAAAGCGTTATCGCGATCGCGACTTTTCGCACTACGCCTAAGTAGTGCTTTCAGTATTTGCGGCTATTACCGCTCTCGAGTGATTTATTTTGTTACTGCATATTAATTTTGCTTGCCTGCCTCCTATTGTAATGATAATAAACTGTAAAACTCGATCTGTTGACTAGGAAAATTAGTTTTTTTTTATGAAACAAACAAAGTAAAATACCTCTGCAAATACACCTCCCTTGTTAACTATATGGAATAACTAAGTGAAATATTATAGAAAACTATAATTCTATTTCATAGATCAGTGAGGGGTGTGAAGATGGAGTAAAGAACTCCTGGAATAAAATACGTTGCATTTCGCTTTATTTCACTCAACGCGATGGAAAGCGATAAGCTATGTTGCATGTTAGTTGACGCAATTTAGCATATTCTAAAAAAATCGCTGTTTCTGTCATTCGCGGTTATTTGCGATGTTAGTCAACGTTTGCTATCAGAGATTTTTCAATAACGGCGATTAAATCACCGGTAATGATATATCGCTTATCCCTAGGCAGCAGAATGTTCACTTGTTTAGCAAATCGCTTTCGTACTGCGTAAAGTGTTCTTCCCCCCTTACACCGCAGACGCCGTAGAACTAAGAAAAATGTCATCAACGTTTTAGCTTATGTAGAGTTTAATCCTCAAGCAACAAAGGCATTTTTAAAGAACACAATAGCACAACATTGAAAATAATATTTTGAAATAAAAATTGTTAAATTTTTGACATTTCAGCATCCTTTTGTTTTCAAAGCTAACTTGATAAGGAACACGCTCGATGGATTATTACAGTTATAGGTTGGTAATTATTTAATGTTAACTATCGTTAAATGGGTTAAAATAAGTAAAAAACATGCAGTATGTCATTAGATTTTGTAAAAATTTATAAATTTAATTTTTACCTAAAGAAATCGACCTAGTAGAAAACATTACGTTACGTCTTAATGTTGTATTTATATTTTTGCTAATATATTCGGTTTGAAAAGAGATATTAAATTGCGGTTTTCGCCGTTTTGTTGGGTTTTTTTTCTCTACCTAAATATGTTAAAAGGTATATATCATTGTATTTAAATTTTTCAAAAAATTTCGTAAAATTAGTTAGTTTTTACCTTGACGCCCTCTAGCTGCGTTTGTAAGATGAATGTAGCAATAGCTTATACACCTAAGAATAATGCTTAAAATTATCTATTAAACGAGACCAAGTTCACTAAATTCGGTTAAAGCAAACCGGAGTTATTAGCACTTTTCTAAATTAAACTTTAACCTTCCCCCACCACTTTATTTTATAACTGACAAAAATTACACCTAAAACTTCTTTGTTAGGAAAATATTAAAGATTAAAATAGTACCACTTATTGACACACTTTATTTGATATTTTTTTGAGAAATGTATATTTTTATGTTTTGACGTTACCCTTACGCCCCCTAGCGGCCATCCCACACACTTGAAAATAATTTCCAGCAATTTCCCTTGGTCGCTTTTATCTAAAAAATTTTTTCCCGAAAGTTATACTATTAGTAGTTTCTGAGATATAGCCGACTACCTCTCTTAGTGGAACACCCTGTACTTCGTTTACCACAATATTACTGCATATTTAATCCAATTGAAATGGTGTGGGGCTTCTCTGAAAGCAAATCTGCAAAAAAGATTAGACTCCAACTTTAAATGCCGTCGTTCTAGAGAATATAAGAACTGTAATTAATAATTTGGATAAAAGTAACTTGTGAAAAAATTGTGTGTGTGCCATGTAGTTGCACAGGAGAACGAATATTAACTGTTGCCACCAATTAAACCCATTATAATTGATCTGAAAGATGATTTCAGATCTAATACATTTAGTAATTAGATAACCAGTTAATTCCTTTAAGTCTACAGCTTTAACAAACTATACCAATACGTAAGTACTCAAAATAAACACTGATTTTTATATACTTCATAGCCTGATATATTCTTGACCCAGAACCGATCCAAAGTATGTTGAACAGGATTAACAGCTGTTAATTTTTTTGTTTGACTTTTTATTTCCCTTTAGTGAATATGCAAAGACTTTAAACACCTTTAATTTTATATGAGCTTTAAAAAAATTGGATTATTTTACCTATAATAATTTATTTAAATCATTATTGGGTATTTTTTAAAAATTAAGGTAATTTTTGGGAAGAAAATTTACTTAACAGTTAAATTTAGTATAATAAAGACAAATTTTCAATGACAGGGCATTTTGTTTTACCAAAATTAGTATTGAGTTTAGGCCGGAAACGTGCTTTTAGAAAATTACATTGCATTAGGATATCTAAAATGCAAATCAAATTTAGAGGCACGTAGTTGCAGCAATCTACAGAAAATCGAACCAAAATTACAATGCATGGAAAAGACGGAGTAAAGTGTGTAGAATAAATAGGTAAAGTGTACTTCTTAGTATACAGTCTCTAATTTGGACTAAATTCTAAAAATTAAGAACAAGTTCATTTAAAGAAAAAATACTCGGACCCGTCTTGTTCTTTAGTCGCATTCTGTTCGCAATCCTGCATATACAGAATTCCAAAGAGCAAAAATACATTTTTCAAAAGCTCTCTATGACACACCTCGTATATCCAAAAATCATACTTGATAATGTACAATATTATTGAGAAATAAAAAGTTCCCAAAACATTTTTTGATCTTGGCATCCCAAACGATGGTAACAGGATGATGACATTTTACATTACCTAGTGTGACTTTTAAATATACATGGTATGACAGACCCTGACGCACAGTAAGGCCAAATAATGATTTCGTGGCCAAAAATCAAAAACCCGTAAAAATGGTTTAAAAAATAAGTACATTAATGTTTTTGAGGTTCCTAATTTCAAATTTGATAATATTTTTTCAAAAACCAAAATAGCAGATCCAATATGGCGGACCAAAAGTTAAAAAAACTCTTTTCATTTATCAAAAAATTTGGAAAATGGGTAGAGTAAGGTTTTTGACGTCCCGGATTTAAAATTTAATAATATATTTAAAAAAAAACAAAATGGCGGATCCAATATGGCGGGCCAAAAATTTAAAAAACTTTTTAAATTTGTCAAAATGGTTGATAAACTGGGTAAATAAATTAAGGTTATTGAGGTTCCTAATTTTAAATTTGATATCATTTTTTTCGAAAAATAAAATGTGAAATCCAATATAACAATTTTTTTTTAGTAATCAATTTTTGCGAAGAATAAATGTACAGGGTCTTTGATTATATTTACGTGGCTTCTGGAGCCTTTATTCTTGAAGACAGAAAAAAATGTTTTTCATAAAAATTGTAGGTTTTTTTTATATTATCTTTTCAAGATATCAGTAAAAAAATATCGCAATAAAAAAATGGAGAAATATAGGCAACTTCAACTTTTTTATAATGGAACACACTGTATATTATGCGCTACAATAAAAGATTTTTTTTTCTGATTTCAAATATATATACATTGATGATATTTGGATGAACCATTTTTGAGATATTTAAGCTTAAAATATAAATAAATTGGACAAAAATCATATTGGTATCAAGAGACCTGTGAAAACAATAAAATTTTTTTAGAAAATTTTGGGTATTTTATTGAAAAAAGTCAAAATTTATCACTTTAACTTTTAAAAAGTATTTTTATTGTTTTTTGTTATGGGCTATCCAGAAGAACAAAAAATCGCTATTATCGCCCTTTTTTACGGTAAAATAATAATGTGACGACAGTGAAAAGGGAATATTACTTATTATATCCTTAACAAGGGGTACATCAAAGATCTATTAAATACATAGAAAAAGAAAGTTTGCAGCACGAAATAAAAACAAATTTTTAAATATCCTCGTTCTTTCAGGATAATTATAATCTTTTATTGGACTAGCACTAACTACCTTTAATAATTTTGAAAATCCTGAAATATCAATGCCATCAATGTTTATTAAGTTCAGATGCCGGATCCGGCATCTGAATAATAAAACAGATTATTTTATTTAACTTAAAAATTGTCAATTTTATCTTTATAAATTTATGTCCGTTCAGAATCAAAAATGTAGGACCGACTAAAAAATTTTGGGAAATAGCTAGGCTTATGCAGCAGGACCCAAATTTTTTTTAAAATAAAATTCTATTCACCGACAAGTTTTCCCTTTTACTTTAGAGGAATGTTTAACCCAAAAAATAAACATTATTGGTCCAAAAAAACCCCCAAATTTTCAACATAACAATTTTATTATTTCCCTGGTTTCTTGATACTTTTGAAACTTTTTTTTTAATTTATTAATAATTAACCTAAAATATCTTAAATGTTCATCCAAATACTATCAATTTTTTTATATATATATTAAAATTAAAAAAATTTTTTTAATATTTTTTATTTAAAAAATTAATTTATATTTTTTTATTTATTATTATTTTTATAATTAAAGGTTATGGAAAAAATCCTACAATTTTTATATAAAACATTTTTTTCTGTCTTCAAAATAAAGGCCTCAGAAGCCACGTAAATATAATCAAAAACCCTGTACATATAACACCAAAATTTTTTTTCCTGGCCAGTGTTTTTTTTATTGTTTCTGTAAAGTACATAATTAAATTTGGATGATTGAAAATTTAAAACAATACAAAAATAATTAAAAATAATAAAAATTCAGAAATATTTAATTTTTTAATAAATATAAAATTTAAAGTTTTTAAAAATTGTTAAAAATCAATTTAAAATATTTTATTCATTCAATAATATATTACAAGAATTATTAGTATTATATAATACTAAATACAAACTTTATAATAATTATATCTAGATTACTTCAATCACTTGTTTAAATTCAAATTCACCGCCTAAATAGCATTTAAAAATGGCGCAGTGCATAAACACTTTTTATGTATCCGCAAGTTGTATAATGTTACCATGGGTAATAAACCGATCAAAAATAAAATGCGCATTACTTGCTTTATAAAAAATTATCATTTTCAGACAAAATGTAATTTAAAAAAATTTAAACAGCTTTGGGGCAGTTATTTTTTTTTTTTTTTTTAAAAAAGTTTACAGAACAATGTAAAAATTTGTTTTAAATGAAGGGTTTTAAATTTTTCTTTTATATGTTTAAAAAATTTTTATTATTTTTTAAACATAAAAAAAGTTTTTTTAAAATTTCCCAAAAAAACC